>JAHWFP010080310.1:129144-150668 GCA_023313725.1 Lithobius niger
TTTAATATTTCACACTCTTTGTATAGTTCAATGGTTTTTTTAATCTTTATCTTTTTTCCAAACAGTACTGTAATTAATTTATTTTGTACTTTCTGTAATCTTTCTATAATATACTCTGATGTATTACCATAAATTTCTATTCCATAGCTTAGTATACTCTTTATCCATGCTTCATATATCATTTTTTTTTTGTTTTGTATTTAAAATATTTTTTAATTTACATAATTTTGGTATCAATTGTCTTAATTTTTTTTATAATTCCAATTATGTGTTCTTTAAAATTCCAAAATTCATCAATTGTTAAGCCTAAATATTTTGCTGTTTTCTTTTTTTCTAGTTTCCTGCATTCTTCATTACATTTACTTTCTATTAGTCCTAAGTTTAAATTTTTACAATTTCCATAATGTTTTATTATCCATGCTTCTTTTGTTTTTTTCATTTTTGGTACTGATATGTCCATTTGAATGGTTTTTTCCTTACTAATATAAAGTTCATTTTCTATAAAGTAGTCATTTAATATGTTAAAGTCATATTGTAGATTGTTCATCATTTCATCATATTTATTATTTATTGAAATTAGAACAGTATCATCTGCAAAGAGAAAAATGTTTGTTTTTTTAATATTTCTACTAATATCATTTGTATAAATTAAGTATAAAAGTGGTCCTAGTACTGAGCCCTGTGGTATTCCATCATTAACCATTTTTGTGTGGCTATATGTATCTTTTAGCTGTACTATTGTCTTCCTGTTATTTAGGTAATTTTTTAGTAAGTTGTATATTTTACCTCTTAATCCTAAGTTGTAACATTTTTGTAATAGTATCTTTTGATCAAACGTATCAAATGCTTTCTGTAAAGTCCACCAGTATTATTCCCACATATTTACATTCATTTAAACCTCTTGTAATTAATTCATTAACTTTTGATAATAATTCAGTCGTATTTCTATTTTTTGTGTATCCATATTGTAGTGGAGATAAAATTTTGTTAACATCCAGAAAATTTCTTATTTTATTTGCAACAAATTTTTCAATCACTTTATCTATTATTGACAGTAAAGCTATAGGTCTATAGTTGTTTAGATTCTTTTTTTCTCCTTTCTTGTATATTGGTCCTATAATTTGTATTTTCAACATTTCAGGCCAAGTTTCTTTTTTAATCATAGCATTTATTAGTTTACAAATTGCTATTGATGTATTATTCTTTGACTCCTGCAAATGTTCAGTTTGTATTTTGTCGATTCCTGTTGCTTTAGTATTTTTTAGATCCATTATTATATTTTTTATTTCATTTTCATTTGCATTATGCAAGTACATTGATTTCTTAGTTACATTTCTATTTTTATCTTTTTCCTTTTTAAGATGTTTACAGAAATTTCCGTGTTTGTATAATTCATGTTCTTTTTTATTTTTTTGTTTAATTTCTTGTACCTGTTTATTAAAATTTATGTTAAAGTTGTTTACTATTTCTTCTACTGTATTTTCCTTAAAATTTTTAACAATTTCATCATCGGTTTCTTTAGTTTTCCTTTTATTGCAAATTTCATGTATCGTGTCCCATATAGTTGTTTTTTTATTATTATATAAATTTCCCAATTTTTTCTGAAAGAAATTTTCTTTACATTCTTTTATTTTTTTATTTATTAGTTTTTTTTCATTTTTATATCTACTTATTAATTCATTGTCCGGTGTTTTTTTGTTTTTTATTTTCTCCCATAATTTATTCTTATTATTTATTCTTGTTATTAATTCATTTGTAATCCATTCTTTTCTTTTGGTATATTTCTCTTCTTTTACTTTTGTATTTAATTTTTTATTTTTGGAATATATATTATTAATTTTTTTTATAATTTCTTCATATATATCCTCAGGTTCCTGTAATACATCTAAACATTCCCAATTTATTTCATTCAGTTCTTTAACTATTTGTGTATTGTTAAATATCCAATATTTTTCTTTTTTTCTTTCCTCAGATTCTTTTTCTTTTGTTAATTCATTATTCCACATCCATCACATGATCATATAGTGGTCTGCAATTTTCTCTGTTAGGACGCCCCCATTTAATTCTATTTTATTACTTTTAAAGAAAATATGATCGATACATGATTGTTGCAAATGATTTTCCCCATTTTTCAGTACTATTTCTTCTCGTGTCGGTGAGTTTATTTTGCTTTCAAAGCCTAGTGAGCTTAATGTATTTTCATAATAATCTATTACTGTCTGTTCGTGCCTATCATCTAATTCATTTTCTTTTTCTAAAATATTAATATTTATATCACCTATTATCATTTGACATTTCCAAGATTCTTCTTTTTCATTATTTTCAAATAGTTTTTTTATACTTTTTATAAATTCTTTTTTGTTTGATGATGGTTTTCTATAAATAGCTATTATTTTACTTTTATCTTTGTTATTATTTTCACTTATAACAATTTCTATCATGTTATTGTCATTAGTATCAATTTTTTAAAATTCTACCTCTAATTTTTTTTTGTAAATATCATCAATCCACCTCCTCTTGCTGTGGTTTCCCTTGTTGATGTATAATTATTGTAGCCCTCTATATTATAATTTTCAATTTCTTCTTTTTTTATGTTTATCTCAGACAGTATTATTATTTCCCAATCAATTTTCATGTCTATCAATTGATGTTGTAATAGTTCCCAATTCTTTCTCAAACTTCTTATATTGACATGTAATACCTTTATATTTTCATAATTTCCCACATCATTTCTTATCATTTCTGACAAGATTTCCTTATTTCCAAAAACTTGATTAACGAATTTGTTATGTCAGGTTTTTCAGGTCATCCTCTTCTTTGATAATTTTCACTTCGTCCGTCTCAGCATTTTTTCGCGTCATGATTTTGCCATTTCTGAACCATACATACTTATAGTCCTTTTCTTTTGCATAGTTTCTTGTTTTCCAGAATAATTGTTTCATGTATGGTGTCATGTTTTCGTTTATGTATATTCTTCTTTTATTTTCATTTCTGAACATGTCATCATTTGTTACCACTCTTTTCTTGTTCTCCAGCCACTTGTCTCTGCTTCTTCTTTCCTTAAATTGAATAATCACAGTACTTGGTTTTTCTTTATTGCGATTTGGTATCCTGTGTGCGGCTTCAATTTCTGAAATATCATGCACGATATTAAAATTCTTTGCGAAGTCTCCTATTACCCATTCTATCTTTTCATCTGGGAGCAAATCTAACTGATTTATTTCTAGGTTTCTGTTTCTCTCATATTGTTCTCGCTCTTTTGTTTCTTTGTGCATTGTATTTAGTTTTTGTTCCAGTAACTTATTTCTTTCTTCTTTGTTTTCCAGTTCTTGCACTCTAGTTTCCATTTCTTGCATTTGTTTTTTTATCTGTTCGTTTTCTTTTTTCAGATCTTTTTGTTCTTCACTTATGAATTCTATTGACTTTTTGAATTCTTCTAATGTCTTGCATTGTTCTTCATTTCTTGCTATTAATTTGTCAATTTTTTCTTCCATTCTTCTCATAACCATCTTTATGTTTTCTTCATCTTCTTCATTTTCGTCTTCTTCTTCATCTTCCCCTCTATTTTTTTCTGGATCTTGTTCTGACAATGTTCTTGTTTTCCTGCACTTTTGTTTACATTTCCAGTCTTCCCTTTTTGTTTCATTCATGTTTTTCCATGTTTTTTTGTTTTATTCCAGCACATTGATAGCAATATTTTGATTTGCATTGTCCACAAATGGTGTTATCCCCTTGGTTTCCTAGTTTTGCTTCACATTCTCCCTGGCATCTAGACATCTTCGTATTTTAGTTCATTCAGTTTAAAACTGGTTCATCTAGTTTTAATCCGGTTCAAAAAGTTTTGATCCAGTTCATGAACTTTTGTATTTTCAAAAGCAAATCAAACACACTTCAGTTTTGACAAATTTTGGCTTCTTCAGTTTGTTTATGTTCAGTTTGCCTCAATTGTTTCTTCAAATTTCGCCTTTTTTCCTCAATAGTCACTCACCAAACTTTTCCTAGGGTTTCTTGGTGTTCTTACACTTATGATTTTCACTTCAGTTTTCTTGAGACTGTCTCAATTCTTTCCTATTTCTTCATCTTTTCTCCTTCGATATTTTGTTGCTGCCAGTGATTTCGCCATTTTTTTTTTTTTTGAATGGAATGATGGTTTGAAGCGTTGAGAAACGATGTAGAGGATTTCGTTGTTGTTCGTGATGAGTTCCCATGCTGATGGAAAGTGTTTGAGACGGCCGCCCACGGGGAGATTGTGCAAGGCGTCAGTGATGCCGATGGGATCTGCTTTTGTTGCTTGTTGAGGAGTACTTGCTGTGTCTATCAGGGGTTGTGCTTCGCTTGGTGTTGTTCTTCTTGGGGTAGTTGCCTCGAAAGGAATGATTAGAGGCTGAGTTGAGGATGCGACAGCGTGATTTCAAAGGCAGTTCGTTTTTTGAAGGACTGATTTGAAGGATTCTTCGGTGCTTGAGGCTTGCTTGCGGGAAATATCCAGGTGCGGTGCGAGAGTTGGAATGAGTCCCCGGAAGAGTGTGTCTTGATTCATTGAGGGGTTGGTTCCGCAGGATGTGTTTAGTTGAAGCATGTAGGTTTGAGGTGGTGTTGAGGGCGATGACCCGAAGCAAGAGGCTTGAATTGAATAAGGCTTTGGTGAACTAGTTGAAGGATTGGAGGGTGGCGAAAGATGCCTTTTTGAAGAGTTCCAAAATGTGGAAATGGAGACGCTTTCATGTTGCAATGGCTTGTTCAGGGTTCCCACCAAAACACTGAAATCAATTTCCCCGATTTTTCCAGGTTTTCCAGAGTACATGAAGGCATTTTCCAGGATATTTTAGGAAAAGAATTTTTTCACACATTTTACAGTTTTGTGTTAGAAAAGGCTGAAGCTTTTAGATGGGAAATACATTATTTAAAATATTAATTTTTCCCCCCGAGTTTTCCAGGTTTTTTTTTTTAAATCAGAATTACCCTAGTTCTACCTGAGTTTCAAACGTAGTTTAATTCCCCGAGTTTTCCAGGCTTTCCAGGTCGGTGGGAACCCTGTTGTTTCCGATGCCAGTGTTTCACAACGGGCGTTGAAGGCATTCGCTAAAACGTCGGCTTGTGAAGCAGCTCTGCGGCCAAGGCGAAGTATCTTGACGTTTTCTTTTAAAAGAGCGGTGGGTACGTCAGCTCTGTTTGGGATGAACAGGGCGGTTTTAAAATCCATTTTAGCTTCAGTGGCGAGGAATTCAGACTGTTGATAGGTTTTGAAGTAGTGGGAATTAGCAGTAACATCACCAGAAGAATGAAAGAACCAGGTTTCATGTTTCGGTCTCAGGGGAGGCGAGTCCTTGTCGAGTTCCAATGGCTCTCCTTTTCCAAGTAGGGATCCGCCGGTTCGAAGTAGGGTCGTCAGAAGAGTAGTTGACTGGCCGACTTTTGCACGTTACCTGTGATTTTTGTCCCTGAGGCCGATGTCGAAGCTGGCGACAAGTCCACTATTCTTAGTTGGCTGTTGCGAAGGAGCCGGTTTGTAGAGGAAATCGTCGGTATGATGGCTTCCACGGTCTTGAGTAGACCGAAAAGTGGAATGACAGAAGGATCATTATCAGCTTGTAATGAATCTTCATAGGGTTCAGGCGGTTGTTGTTCGTTGTAGACCTGGTGATTGGCGAACGACTTTCTTCCAGTGTTGAGGCTGATGCAAGTAATCGTCGGGCAGGAGGTAGAGTCGCTGGGAAGGATGATGGACATGCTGCCGAAAGATCTCCAAATTTATTGGCAAAGAATTCGGACGGTGTTTCTTAGCCTTGACGGTGGGGTCGGCGTTGTGTTTCCTTTTCCTTGACGAGTCGTCTGAAGAGGAGATCCACTCTTGGACTTAAGACTCTGGCTGTTGGAAGAAGATAGTGGTGCAATGACCGCGGGCTTGGCTTTGTAATTGAAGTCCCTGATAGATCGGTCCATAAGACGTATTTCCTTTACGGAGAGTTGCTGGGTTCTTTCGGAGTTTGAGCGGCGGTGTGAAGTGGTTGAAGAAAGGTCCAGCGGCAGTTGAAGAATAGGAGTCATAGTTTTGTGTGTTTCCGGGCGTCGTGAGACGATGGTGACGGTTAGGCTGTTGGGAGCGGTGAACCTGACGGGAGGATCGACTGAGTACGAGTCGCCGAGGTTGAAGGCATGCCGGGAGGTGAGGGCGAAGGTAAAGTTACGATGCTTGGATCCAACAGTGAAGGGCTGGCGGGTGGAGTCTTCCTGGAAGCCAACGCGTGTATGGTCAGCCAGATGTGGTTCAACCTTGAATTGATGATCTTTCAACGAAGATCTTCTTTCGATGAAGGATTCTTTCAACGAAAGATGAGAGTGAAACGGCGTCGGAGAGAAGACTTCTACCCGTGATGCAGGATCTAGGCGAAAGATCTTCTTTCAACGAAGGATTCTTCCACGTCTTTGGGCAGAAGGAATCTTCGACTTCTTCGGAGGGATCTTTCGAGCGAAGGATGAGGATAGAGATGAAGCAATGCGTCTTCGATGAGAGCTTGAGCAAGAGAGATGGCCTCGACCCCAGGCCGAACGCTTTTATAGGAGAGCTGCGCATGATGCATCCGCAGTGTGGTTGCGCAACTGGCCCGTTTTAGAGAGCGAAAAAGCCTCAAGACAAAGAGAGCAGCACCCAGGAACTGAATGCAATAAAATTTACAGGTAGTAGATATTTTCGCGCCGACGACTAGAAAGGAAAGATGTTATTATGAATGCTCGCATGTTCATCCAAAGGTGAGAATGCCTGCACATTTTAACAACTTCATAATATTATGGCATTGCAAATTACCACCAATAAAGGGTAAATTACAGGTGTATAGTGAACGGGGAGCAATTGACAAGATGAATTTGTGTCATTGGCTCATTGGTAGAGACAGATTTATTTAATTTATATTTTAAAAAATTTCTTTTGCCTGCTTTAGTTTTTAGGAAAATCGTTTCTAGAAAAATGCAGGATAAGTCTGCGATTAGGATACACTAAAAATGAGAGTGGCCCTGCATGGTTTAAAGTGCCGGTATTCGTATGCATAAATATACATTTTTCTGAGGGTGGGGGTGTCGGAAATTCGGTCCACTTTATACTCCCCCCCCCCATCCCGCCAGAAAATGTACGACCACTGTTTTTAAGGGACCATTATTTTTCTTACTTTGTGAAATTTATGATGCCATAAAGAAAAATTTTGAAGAAAACAACATATAACTAGACTTTTACCTCGCTGTTCGTCAAAGGTTTTTTCTGTATGGCGAGTAAAATTGGACCTTAAATTGTTGTACCCTAAAAAGATTGGTCGTACGTTTTCTGTCAGTGAAGCGTAAAGGGGTGAGCATAAAATCCCCCCTTCCCGAAAATCAAAGTGTTGCTGTGGCACCAGCTAAATTCTTTTTCTATTAATTAAGGCAAAAATATACTTACCTGCAATTTATTGTATTTTATTCTCAATGCTGGAATCCCTCCAGAGTAACCTAAAACCAGCTAGCCTGCTCTCAGACCCCGAGTGTGCATGCGCACTCCCTCCTATACAGGGTGATGCAAAAGTCTGGAGAAGGTTACTGCCGTTCCATATCTACTTTGAGAACCACGAAAATGTACATTGACATACTATGGGTCAGGAGACACGTAGTGATGGTAGTTTAAATGACCTTCGAATGATCCTAAAGGTCATTCGAACGACGCGTCTTAGGATAGTGGTGTAAATTGGAAAATAGAGAACCGTAAGCCAATGCCAAAGAAGAAAACATAATGAAAACCAGACTATTAGGGTAAAAGTTATTCTGTAGACCTGTTAGGCTTTTTAGCTTCACTGCATGTTTTCTGGGAGTCCGGCAGAAAAGGCGAACATACCCAACGAAAGTATCGCAGCAGTAAGGAATACAGAAAGACGATTTGTATCCTATCCACAAAAGTGTGGCATATTTTCCACAAAATTGGAAACTGGTTTCCTGAAGCATGCGATGTTCAATTACACAAGGGGGGGGGGGGGGGTTACCGTTAGGTCCATCTGATCCTTGCCAGCAGTTGAAAGTTTTGAGTCTAAAATCTTGAGCCAGAGTTTCAGGGCTTTACATTGCTTTACATTCATTCTCCACTTTAGTCAAAAGTGAATGCGTTAACTGAGGCTAGATTCAGATAGTTAGCTTGTTGTTGAGCAGATGTGAGGTTCACATTGGCTAGGTGTTGTTCAACAGCTTGAAGAAATTTGCCTGAAGGGTTGCAGGAGAATCTGACCTGACCGTGGCAGGGGGGACGGATTGCCTGCCCGAGGAATAGGGGTAGTGTGTGCTGACGCAGCTATACCCAAGGGAAGCGTGATAGTAGCCGTTGGGATCCACTGCACAAATGCCAGGTGTGGCATAGGCAAGGCAAGGGAAACTTGCTGTCATGTGGAAGAGGAAGAGGGAAACTTGCTGTCACGTTGTGACAATGGAGCAGCTTGAGGTCTAGGCAGCATCCTGCGAAGAGGTGCAGTAGCGGTTTCCAGTAGGATGATGGGGATGACAGAAACCATGTGTGGCAGGCCAGAAAAAAGATGCAACGCTTGAGGGAACAGCGAAGAGGCAGAGAAATCTAAACCAATTCGTGTGATAGACGAACCTACCTGTAGTGAAGAACATGGGCGATTCTGTGATATCGGAATAAGAACGGAGGTGGGCACTGATGGTGCTGACAGTGGCCGTTTATGCGGAAGGCGAACGGCAGATAGAGTGGTTGTGGTTGAGCAAGGCAGCGTGAAGCCGGTGGTGCTGATAAGGTTGACTTCGTGGCCGCAGAGAGGGGGGTAACAGTGGTTCGACATGGGCAGCAATCCAAGGATCACTGAAGACATCCAAGAAGTCTGTATCAGAGAGAGAGAGGTCAATGTGAGAGGTGGGGTTCGGCATGGGGGCCAGGGCCCGAATCGAAAGGGTCGGAAGGTCCTCTGAAATTCGTGCCGGATGATCCCGAAGGGTTCATGTCGGAGGACGGCAGCCGGGAGGACGATGCATTGTGGGCCGCTGAAAAAGACCCGACCGTACAGCAATAACAAGCGTTTAGTGTTGCACGGTGGCAGGCAGAGGGCGTGAACGACACAGAGGTAGAGGAGGCTGGGTCCTGATGGAATCACACTTTTAGTTCACGAGGCTGGGAGGGTGGCATTGTTGCCATTGTTGATAATGTCGGTGACTGATGCACGTGAGGGTTGCGTTGACGGAAACCACGCAGGGGAAGCCTCACAGAACTGGACAGAGCAGATGAAGAACGGCGTCGATGTTCAGTCGAACTGAAGGGAAGTTGCTGCAGAGCGGTCGGCTTCTCGTATGCGTCAGCATTGGTCCAAGACAACGCATTGACTTCTGTTGCATGAGGAGGATTCGTTGCCCATCGTATCATCGATGGTCATACAGATAACACACGGACGGGAATAATATTCACACTTGTGGTGGACTTGACATGCAGTGTGCAGGTCCACCCTGGAAATCCTGGAAGTAATGCCAGGGCAATGAAAAGAAACAGGATGGGCAAGTACATATCCTGGTGAAGTAATGGAGCAGGCATTGAAAATCCGGTCGGAACGATGAACTAAGGAAGGGCGGACAAATCTGCCCCCTTGAACTTTGGCCATGGTGACAAAGGAAATCCAAAAGAAGGCGCAAAACCGGATGGTGAATGGTGGCCGTTGAGTGAACGCTAAGGCTGGCGCTGCTTAGCGGGGAACGGGAAGGGCTTCCCGGTTACGTGGTGGGTGGTGCATATTAAGAAGCAGGAAGAGGGCATGAAGCTCCCGTAGTCAAGTGCAAAGTAGGGTGAACTGGAGAAGTGGGGAAAAATTCAGTCACTGATATACTATGCAAAAAATTGGCAAAAAGGTGATGGTTATAAGCTGGAAGCTGGAAACCGTCCTGGCAAAAAAGGCATAGAGGTGTAGCTGGAAAAGGTCGTGCCAAGCGATGAGGCAGAAGAGAAGCATGGTTGGGGATTTCCCCAAAACTATGGATCCCGTGGGTAGAGGTGGAAAGTTGCAGCCTTTCGCCATGGGAGGAAGACTGGAATGGTGGAGACATTGTAGTGCTATGTCTCAAGGCGAGGGCGATGAGCAATCCGTAGGCATAAGTGAGAGCCTTCAAGGCCTGAAGCTGGCCAATTGTGTAGTCCTGGCGAAGGTCTGGGTAAACATTCCGCAGATTCCAGTGTAGCGAAAAGGGTGGAAGAGCAGATGCATCCGTTTCATTCACGCAAGCGCAAACATGAGACACCTCATGAAAACAAGGTGGGTCAAAACAGCATGGGAGTCACAGATCAACAGTAGCAGCCAGAACAGGAGTGAGATGTAGGCTTTTCGCTGTGGTTGGTAACAGAAGACGCTGTCGAGGGAGCCACCAGAAGTGGCATGTTAAACTGGTTTTCGCTGCGCTGGAAGTGGCGTGAGGTGGAATAAACGCCAAGTCAGACCGGGATGCACCAACACCAAGCAGACCTGTCAGATCAACGGTAGCGGGAACAGGTGTGAAATGTGGTCTTTTGCTGCAGTTGGCAGAGACGAAACAGAACAGGAACTCTGTTGAACGAGCCCCGGGAAGAAGCTTGTGAGACAGCTTTTCACTGTGCCAGAAGTGGCATGAGGCAGAGTTCCCCATCATTACTGGAGGAAGCCGGTAAGCCACTTCTCGTCAGCGTGGTGGCAGTTACACAGACTCGTGAATAGGAAAAGAATTCTTCGCAGAAGACAATAAAAAGGTGTGCATGACCATAGGACTCCAACAGAGCATCCTACTCCAGGAACGAAAAGGGCATTAGGAATCCCAATGGTCGAGGTGAAAAGGAGGGAGACAAACATACGTCGTTCTCGAAGGAATGCCAGAGAATAAAAGGTGGATCTACTTTCAGAAGGGAGTGCACATGTGCGCTCGGGGTCTGAGAGCGAGCGGGCTAGATTTTGATTAGTCTGGTGGGATTCCAGCGTTGAGAATGGAATGCAATACATTACAGGTAATTAATATCTTCGCCGCAAAACAAAAAAGTCCAAAATACCAGGTACAGTTAGTTGATTTTGGTTTCTATTGCTCTTATGAAAATGTACATTACCTAATATTGAATTTATAAAAATTGAATTTGGCACGCCGAGAATAGCTACAGGGCCATAAAATCGCTCCTTGATTTGTTGCTCTGCTGGTGGCCTGGTCACCATTCATTGCCCTTCAGTACTCCACTTCGATCTTTAAGGGTTCAGTGAATCATCTAGTGACTGGATTTTGCAGAAAAGGTGCGTGTATTTCGCGAATTACGTGTGTTTTGGTCGGACTGTTTAGGAGACGTCCATGCACGCCACCATCTTATTTACTTCGAGTGCCAGTTCGATCCTGAGTGGTGGACAGTGCATTTTTTTTTAGTCCTATTCTCGGTTGTTGACTCCGCTCCCTAGAACCAAGTATCAGTAGTGTTTTTTTTTCCTAACCAAATTTCCACTTGCAGGGAAAAGGTGAAGTTCTGGTGTGGAAACCATGGAAAAATTTTTTGTCATCAGTCCCATTGGTGCTACTAAATGCCAACTTACCCGTGATCGTTTTCAGCCAATGTGCACAAACAGGCGAGATACATTGTACTTTGACTCTCTCCAAACACCATCCTCCATGCATGGGAAACAAGCGAGTAGTCCTGCCCCTTCTACCACAGGCACAACTGGTTAAGAGACAAAAAAACAATGAATTTTGGATCTCTCCGTTAAGGTACTTAATAAATTAGAAGATTTCAGCTTAGAAAAGGACCTTTACCTTGCTGAGCTTAAAGTCAAGGTTGATTCTGTTGCTCAGGGTGTCTTGATGTCTCTAGAAAAAAAATTCTCCGAATACAAATCTGGACTTGAAACCTGGATGGCAAATTTTTTTGAAAAACAGAAAACTATCCTTGACAATTACTACAAGGAACTGGTGAAGAGTTTGGAAGCAAGACGGGATACGAGTTTTGGTCCCACCCACAAGCTGTGCGTCGACATCTTGCGACCTAGTGGCGGCAATCCACAACCGTTGACCCCTGAATTAAACCAGGAATGACTAAGGAGGGCTGCACTGTTATTTTATCTGTCAAACTTCATTTGACTGAAAACCATAAACTGACAATTTTATCTGCACATTTGGGCCAGGAAGAGAAAGACACCAGTAACCATTTTAGTATTGTGCACACTATTAACCCATCACTGGAAAAAAATATTACCTTCTGGAGAAATACAAAACGGCCGAAATGCACAAAAACTCCCTCTGGTGCTAGTCAGGACGTCTTATTGTACCCCAGTCAGCATGCTCCTGGCCAAAACATAACGACACCGGTTTCAATTATTGATCCAGTGGTTAATGTATCAAGACTCGGTAACATCAAGAACAGTGCACGCAATAACATAATCCCTCAAAGACTTAACCAATCCGGGACCCTGTAGCAAAGCAGCGTGTGTGATTCAACTTGGACCGAGCGTTCTACCATCATCGAGGACTCGCATGCACGAAACTTGAGGGGCAGCTGCAACGAGAACTCATTAACATTAACCTTCCCAGGAATGAGGGTGGAGGAACTACAGTCCAAACTCCCCGCGCTCCTTGTGGCAAGTGCTAGGAGTGGTTCATTAACTATGTGTGTGGGATCGAACAACATTGGAAATCTGCCTCCGAACCGAATTGCTACGCACCATTTGGACTTTACTGCGTCAATCCGGCTAGCATGTCCAACATCACGTATCACCATTGTTGGGCTGTTTCCTAGACTAGGGGGCAAAAACCGTGAAATTGACCACATGGTGATCCACACAAATTGCCTCATCAGGAAGATGTGTGTGGACCACAACTACTCCTTCCTTTCCTTGGACCGGTTCCCACCTTACTTCTCGAGGCAAGGCCCTGTTCAGCAAAAACTAGCAGAGCTACATGTTCAATCGGAAAACTCCACGGTGTAATCGGGGAACCCCCCAGTTTTGTGCTACCCATGCAGCTGGCTCCAGTCATCAATAGAAATTTAAATCAAATATCTCAGCCGCAAATTGCCACATTGTATAATCGTCGCTGTTTCTAATAAATGCAAGGAGTTTGGTGTGTAAATTAGGGATCTTATGGGAATTTTTAACAACTGACAATTATGACTTATTTTTTTTAGCTGAAACATGGCTTAATCCGAGTGTTGCAAATGCAATGATTACAGGTCTCTTTCCATTTGATGTAATTCGCTTGGACCGTGGCTCACGTGGGGGTGGCTTACTTATAGTTTTTCGGACACAGCTTAATGTGGTCCTGACCAACCAGGCTGACGAAGTCGAGGCTATTTGCTTACTAATCCCAGATTTTAAAATTAACTTCATTTTCTGCTATGTACCCGACAGTCGGAACAGCATGTAATTAATCTAAATTAGTTCATCACATCATCTATGAATATGTCTCACTCAAACATTGTACTGGGTGATTTTAACCTCTCTTCAATTAACTGGAAGCTACATAGTTCCTCCGAACGTGTTCACCGCATCTTCCTTGACAACGTCACCTCACTGGGTCTCCGTCAACTTGTGGAAGAACCAACACGTGGAGACAATATTTTGGGTCTGCTTTTTACTGACTGTGATCGCCTTATTTTTGATACCAAAGTTATTGACCACTTCGACACAAACGACCATTGTATGGTCTTTTTTAATTTGCACTGCAAAACTTCACTCTGCACTAACAGGCAGCCGGTAATGGGCAAAATTGATTTTAATCGCTTGAGGGAAAATCATGCAATATAAACTGGCATAAACTTTTGGCATAAGTAATCTCAACATTGATCGTGCTTGGGATGTCTTCTATGCCACACTCCAAGAGGAGGTAAAAAAATGTCGATCAGCAAAACCACATTGCCACCATTTCGGTCCTCGACTACTAAAGAGTCTTTCAAAGCTGAAATGCAAGAAGCTAAATATTTGGCACAGATACAAACGTCAACCTTTGGCAGAACTTTTGAGTCCGTACAACGAGTGCCGAATTTTATACTCGGCCGAGGCAGCTAAACGGCACCGTTCTCGCGATTCCGCGATCCTTTCTGAGGGAACACTTTAAGCCCTGTTTAGAATCTATCGGGAAAAAAATGCTACATCAAGAACGTTCCCGCCACTTAAATCTGGTGGCAATTTCATAACAGACAATGGTGCTAAGGCAGAAATCCTGAACGCACTGTTTGTCTCCAATGGGGTGCTCGACGATGCCAGTGTTAACCCACTATTTGACTCAGAACTTTGGCTGCCTGTTAGTGACCCTCGGTCCTTGCCTGACGTGTTGATATTGCAACAAGTTGTTTTATTTTCTTATTTATTCATTTTTAAATGGTGACAATTTCCATTTTGGGGATGCTTTTGTTTTTAGTAGTTATCATAACCATAATTTGTTTTACATAACGATGCTTTTTATACCATCTCATTTGTGCATCTGCTTTTATTTTTACTTGGGCCGATCCTCCACGTCCAGTGTCCAACACGTTTGGCAATGCCATCGGGGGCCTTAAGAGTCCCTGACAGGTCTAACCTTGGTGGTAAGGCATTCGTGTCCCAACACCTTATCCCCTCACCTTCCCTCCGGCCAACCTATTTCATTACATATGATTCTGTCTTCTGTTTTTAATTTAGGCTGGCTCTTAGCAATCTTAGGGTCCTTGCCAGACCTGTTTCTATCGTGACAAATTATTATTATTATTATTATATTTAGCGTTCCCTTCACTTTGTGCTGTGCGATCTACAAATGTTCTAAGGTAGTGGGCGCAGCTACCCACCGCACATGCGCATGTGTTAATCCTCTATATAAACGTGGACGAAGGTCCTCACTTCATCTTTCGTTCCTCTAATTGCCCCAGTCGCGACCCTGAGGAGGAAAAGGAGGGATATTAGGTAGTGCATGTTTCCATAAGGGCAATAGAAACCAAAATCATCCAGCTGTACCTGGTATTTTGGACTTTAGATATGCCATGAAAATATTCATTACCTAATATTTAGCATACCACTGACTTCGTCAAAGGCAGAGGGCGCCACTTGCGGAGCCCCTTAGGGTAGTGCACCGATCCCCAGAAAGAATGAGTGTTCACATTAGGTCGGGAGAAAAAGTTGGAGAACGACCAAAATGCTTAAGCAAAGATTAGAGTATCCGCTTAGCGGCCACGAAGGGACCGATCAGATCATCAAATACAACATATTTTATTTCTAAATTAATCGGTATAAGCCGTCTGCTTGGGCCGACATGTCACATAGATAGTGTGAAGTGAAGACAGTTGGATGTTGCCAGGTAGCCGCCTTCATGATATCTGAGATAGGGATATTACTGTAATAATCCCGGGATGTTGAAATTGTGCGTAGTTGATGTGCCGTGACCCGAATACCCTGGACGGCATAGTCGATACCAAGGGCCTTATAGGCATCCACTATGAAGTTTTGATCCAGGTGGCGATCATGTGTGGTGATGTAACTCCTGAAGTTGATGCGAATGGAAGGAAGAGTTGCGAACGGCCACGTCGAATAGGCTTTGATTTCTTTAGATAGTAGCGGGTTGCACGAATCAGACACAGGGATCATTCAGGTTCGTCCCCCGTCAAGAGTGTTAGGGCGGGAATAGAGAACGGCTTGGTCCGATTGGTGGGCTTGTGTGTTATGGCTCTGAAGGAGGCTCGAGGAGTCAGGGTGACCGCAGAACAATCCTGGTGAAAAAACAATCTGTGGTGGTGGCGGACAGGACCTGAAACTCGCTGCAGCGAAGGCAGGTGGAGACCAAGAAGACGGTTTTGCTGGTGAGATAACTCAGACGACATGCTGACAGTGGTTCGTAGAGGGGGTGAGTGCAAGCAAGGCAGTGAGGACGATTGAAAGGTCCCAACTTGGAAAAGACGCCGAGCCACCGGGTGTTCCAGCTCAAAGAAGTGGAGGAGGGCTGAAATTCGGAAATCGTCAAGAAGAGCTCGGCGCTTAGCTGCCAGAAAAACTGTATTGAGGGTAGAGCGGTATACCAAGATAGTGGATCCCCGCAGTCCGTCTTTAAAAAGGTCAATAAGGAAGTCTAGAAGTTGTGTTAGAGGGGGAGCGACTGGATCGATTTTCCGTTGCAGACACCAATGAAATCAACGTTTCCAGTGGTTGTCGTAGATTTTGTTGGTAGAAAAGCGTACTGCTTTGGAGGCAATACGTGAGGCTTGTTCATTAGTAACTAATAACTTTTCAAGGAGTCGGATGACAGTAGCCACGCGTGTAATCAGAGTGACCCCGGTTTCTTGTGAACAATTGTCCTGTGATTCTGTGAGAGCAGGTCTGGGGTGTCTGGAATACATTGAGGGGAGTCCGTGAGAAGGCTGAGGAGCAGGGGAAACCAAGCTGCCACTGGCCAGTTTGGGACTATCAGGAGGAAGAGTCGGGGAGCCCGGGAAATATTGCGTAGAACCAGAGAGAGCGACTTCGGGGGAGGAAAAAGGTATCTGAAGAAATGACTCTAATCCATCGTTAAGGCATCCACTGCCCAGGCTTGGTCGTCGGGGAACGGGCTGACCAAGTAGAGAAGTTTGACATTGAACCTCGTGGCAAACAGATCGAGGTAAGGACGTCCCCAAAGGTGGAAAAAAGATGTGCAGATGGACGTCTTGAGCGACCATTCCCCTGGCGGAGGACGGCGTCAAGAAAGAGTCCGCAATCACGTTGCTATTAGCCGGAATGTGCAGAGGGAACAGGGTTATCTTCCTGCGAATGCAGAGGGAGAATATGTCGGAGAATATGATGTAAGGTAAGGGAACGGGTGCTGCACCCGTTTCGAGGGTATGCCACCGCTGTGGTGTTGTCCATGTACCTGAACAAATTTCCAATGCGGAAGGTCTGGAAGTAGCAGAGGCCTAGGTATACTGCCTGAAGTTCGAGGGAGTTGATATGACTAGAGGCATTGTCCGGCCAAGGCCCAGAAAATGTGTAGTTGCCAATGTAGACTCCCCATCCTTTGAGAGACGCGCGGGAGAATATAAGGACGTCGGGTGCTGGTTCATGTAGTGGGACCGAGTGTGTCCCCACTTGCAGCAAATTTGTAGTCGAGAAAAATTGTCGATCTGAGTTTGGGAGGCCATTCGTGAATGCGAAACAAGTGGAGTAGTCTGACCAGGCATCTACCGTACGGGAAGAGAAGGGCAATGGAATGTAATGACCCGATGAGTGAGTCCACCTGGTGGCGTGTAAACACGGGTCTCCGGAAAAAGTATCGGATTTTGTGAAGGACGGACTGGACCCTGTCTGGGGAAGACATGACTGTTGACGACCGAAGGTTAAAGGAGACTCCGGACACAGTACGCAGGACGCCTGTTTTCTTGGCAGAGATGAAAATTTGACTGTAGAATCCGAGCTTGTGTGGCTCAGGAGCAACTCTTATAGCTCTTTTGGTTAAGAGGAAGCAATTTCGTTCATGATGCGGGGGTCCAAAATCGACTTGTCAGACCAAGGGGGATTCCGTAGCGGATGAGGCCGGAAAAAAAGAAAAGCAGGAATGATGTGGAGCGTGATGAGGAGCGTGGATTAGGAGCGTGAGTGATGATAAAGAGAACATTTGGATCGTTGGTGATGTTTTGCCAAGCCAACTGGAAGAAGCGAAGGCATTGGTAAGTGATAATTGTCAACGAGATGAATGTTGGCGTTGGCAGGATTAAAGAGATTGGCCTCCGCGAGGGTCTGGTGTTGTACTGCGACCGTAGGACCGTTCTCGCCCTCACACTTTGTTCCGAAAGGGCTACCGTGGTCGATGTGGCAGGGAGGCTGGAGGCCGGTTGTCTGTTCGCGGGGCCATGTGCCAATCATCCTTGGAGTCCGACGGGTCAGACGGGCCGGGTACTAGTTGTCGACGTTGATTCCTATTTTTAAAGGGTTTAGGTTTGCGTGTGATGTCAAGATGAGGAGCCAATTTTGGGTGTCCATCTTGTGGATCACATTGAATGGGAGAGGTAGAAAAAGTGTTGGCGGCCGGGTTGGAAGCGACCGGACGCTCAGAGGAAGGCGGGCCGCAGGTGAGAACCGCGAAAGAAACGGAGTCTGCAAACGGAGACCGAGCGGAAGACAGAGCCGCGGAAGACTCCGGGATAGGGTCGTCCGAAATGACAATCTGAGGAGTAGAAGGGGAACCTGCAAGGGGCAGGGAATCCTCAGGCATACCTTTGGTGCAAGGCATCGGAAGCCGTCGGGAGTCCGGAGATAATTAGATATGCACAGATAGAACGACCGAATCGGTCAAGGGCAAGAGAAAGAAAGATGAAGTGAAGACCTTCATCCACGTTTATATAGAGGAGGCTGCGCATGCGTGGAGGGTAGCTGCGCCGACAACCGTAGAACTTCAATCTCTAGATCGCACAGCACAAAGAGAAGGGAATGCTAAATATTAGCATGAGTCCATGAAAAGTTCCGTAGGAACTATGAGTAACAGACTTGTATTAGGTTGGTGTCCTAGCATTTGACTGAGGACAGAGACTCGCCTCGACCACCTTTGAAACTAAACAACTAAAACTTTCAATTTTAAAAACTAGATGGCGCTAGTAATTTGTGCTTTTTAATACTTCAGTATCATTTACAGTTTGTTTGTAGGCTCTCAATGTTATTCATAAATTCCTATGTAAATTATCCTTTGGAATTCTTAGACAAAGAAAATTTATTAAGCTATATTCTTAACTCTTTTCGATATTATTCTTAACCAATCACGAAGCAGTTTGGTTATGAAGAACGCCATGATATGTGTTATGTAATGTGCCACTCGTGCTTCAACTAAAAAAGTGAAATCTTCCAAGTCAACTGCCAGAAAGGGACAGATAAGGAAATTCAACTTTATAAACAACAAGAAAATAGTTTGATAATATGGCAAAAAATGTTTGCTCACTTTGTGCAATTATTTTGTTGGTGGTCCGTGTTCATACTGGAGATAAGCCCTAAACAGTAAATTTTGTGGTAAGGCATATCTACGATTATCTGTTGCACATTTTAAGTCGAAAGACAGGAAGCTGATTATATCTAAAGTGTGACACGTCTTATTATGATTTGTGAGATTTTCTGCTGCATTTTCTACATTCTGCGACACATCAGTGAAAGACTGTTTAAATGTGGAAATTGTAGTAAAGTTTTTACACTGAAGCTCATGTTTAGTTGCGTTTTGTGCAAACATGGGAGCAAGAAGTGCCTTAAGGTTTTTATGACGATAAGCCTATTAAATACATAGCAATACAGTCGAATTGATAATGGTGTAAAACCCTTGAAGTGTGAATTGTATGCTGCAGCATTTTTAGAGAAGCCGTTTATTATCTACGGTCGAATTCTACTCTGATTTTGTAAGGCGTGTGCTACTTCAAATACTAAGTTTCAGCAGGTCCCCTTTTTGGCAAAACAATGAATGACATGAAAAAAATTCGTATGTTTTATAAAAAAAAATTCGTATATTTTATAGAAAAAAATCCTGCAACTTTTTGTGTTTTTTTTCTTCAAGAAAATTCTTATTCGTCGCATTTACGTGACACAGTGCAAAAGTGCATTTTTAGGGTACTTCTACTCCGCAGCAGGGGGGGGGGGAGTAAGGCTCCTGCTTCAAAATCCTTTACACATTCATATATCTTTCAAATTTAGCGTCACTGGTTATTAGTGGTAAAAATTGTTTAAAATGTGAGTAATAGAAACCGTGCCAGTCTAAAACGTGTTCGGTAATGAGAAAGCAAAATTGTGGAGGGGGACGTATAAATCCAGATCGAGGTCTGGGGAAGAGCTTCCCTAGAGCATTCCGTGGAACTGAAGCATTTTATGGTACATCAGTGCCGAATCCGGCTTCTTTAGAGTACTTATTCATTTCACGTATTCTGGCAGAATTGCTGAAGCATTATGACACAATGGGGGAAGAAGTATTGTTATGTCTTTGTTACACGAATCCTATAAAATATTTAGTGTGTGACACTGCACCTTCTTATAAATGAAGCTTGTTACAGTGTAAGATAGATTCGTTCTGGCAATCAATGCCTAGATACGAACGTACGCCTTCAACGTATAACAGCGAAAAACAAAGACCCAGCGCAAGCTTTGTGAGGGGTCACCGGTGACGCCGAGCAAAGCGGGCAGTCACAGCCCAGTGGTCAGCGTCGTCAGCTCCAAACCAAGAGAATGCCGGTTCGAATCCGAGAACCGACCCATGTGGACTCTGAAAAAAAAGGGTCTGAAAGTTCTTTCAGGCGGTTATGGGTTATTGGTTTCAATCAAATATTTTATCAATCCTCAGCTAACCCATAACCGCCTAGACACGAACGTACGCCTTCAACGTATAACAGCGAAAAACAAAGTCCCAGAGCGAGCTTTGTGAGGGGTCCACAACGACCCCGAGCAAATCGGGCAGTCACAGCCCGGTGGTCAGCGTTGCCGGCTCCAAACCAAGAGAATGCCGGTTCGAATCCGAGAACCGACCCAAGTACCAAAAAAGGGTCTGAAAGTTCGTTCAGGCGGTTATGGGTTATTGGTTGCAATCAAATATTTTCTCAACCCTCAGGTAACCCATAACCGCCTAGATACGAACGTACGCCTTCAACGTATAACAGCGAAAAACAAAGTCCCAGAGCGAGCTTTGTGAGGGGTCCACAACGTCCCCGAGCAAATCGGGCAGTCACAGCCCGGTGGTCAGCGTCGTCGGCTCCAAACCAAGAGAATGCCGGTTCGAATCCGAGAACTGACCCAAGTACCAAAAAAGGGTCTGAAAGTTATTTCAGGCGGTTATGGGTTATTGTTTGCAATCAAATATTTTCTCAACTCTCAGCTAACCCACAACCGCCTAGATACGAACGTACGCCTTCACCATATAACAGCGAAAAACAAAGACCCAGCGCGAGCTCTGTGAGGGGTCCCCGGGGACCCCATGCAGAGCGGGCAGTCACAGCCCAGTGGTCAGCGTCGTCGGCTCCAAACCAAGAGAATGCCGGTTCGAATCCGAGAACCGACCCAAGTACCATCTAAAAAAAGGGTCTGAAAGTTCTTTCAGGCGGTTATGGGTTATTGGTTGCAATCAAATATTTTCTCAACCCTCATCTAACTTATAACCGCCTAGATACGAACGTGCACCTTCAACGTATAACAGCGAAAAACAAAGTCCTAGCACGAGCTTTGTGAGGGGTTCCCGGACACCCCATGCTGAGTAGGCAGTCACAGCACAGTGGTCAGCGTCGTCGGCTCCAAACCAAGAGAATGCCGGTTCGAATCCGAGAATCGACCAAAGAAAAAGGGTCTGAAAGTTCTTTCAGGCGGTTATGGGTTATTGGTTGCAATCAAATATTTTCTCAACCCTCAGCTAATCCCTAACCGTCTAGACATGAACGTACGCCTTCAATGTATAACAGGAAAAACAAAGTCCCAGCGCGAGCGTTGTGAGGGGTCCCCTGTAACCCCGACCAGAGCGGGCAGTCACAGCCCAGTGGTCAGCGTCGTCAGCTTCAAACCAAGATAATGCCGGTTCGAATCCGAGAACCGACCCAAGAGAAAGGGTTTGAAAGTTCTTTCAGGAGGTTATGGGTT
>JAHWFP010080312.1:2458-72987 GCA_023313725.1 Lithobius niger
AGAAAATTTGAAATCTTCAAACACGAATTGCATTGGAACTGTTACAGACTGAAATCTCGAATAGCACTGAATTAGTTACGGAAGAGGTTTGTGCACCGAAGTTTAGTATTGATTTCTGTTAGGAACCGTACACAACGCCATACTACGGTGCCAAATTAGTACCCTTAACTACTTGGGTTTTAGTGCCTCTTTCAGTGGTTTGGTGCCTTTCAAACGTTTAAAAGGGCACATTTTCAGTTTTTTTTCCCAATTGCAGCTAATGCATTATTTGCCTACATTTGCCTTCCCCGGTTGCGTCACTGCTTGCTGAGGCATAATTACATCAAATGATAATTTTTTCTTTCTAAAACGAATGTTTTTTTATTTTTTTTTTTTTTTTCGTCAGGTTTGTATTCGGATTCATTAAATAAACGGATAGTTTATTCTTTGCTTGATTATTTATCCATGAACCATGAAATTAATCAAACTGTGGGATTTTATCATTGAGAAAATGTTGGGAGGGGGGGGGGGGGGAAACAAATGTAGTGGAGGAAAATTCCCAACGGCAATCTTGCGTTTATCCCCAATTTTGAAGACTTTTCTTGTTTCTTTCTACTTTCGTCAGTTAAGCCACTTTTTTTTTTTGGTAGATTCGTTGCGCCCCTAAACTTTCCGACTGAGTCTAATTTTTTCCGATTCAGACATTTGGTGATTGGAGGGGGGCGGGGGCTGGGGGGGGGGTGTTTTCGGCCATGGCCAAATCTGCTTATGCCAGAAAAAAAATCGGATAAAGTGGTCGCCATGGTTCGGCCTTTCAAAGGAGTGATAGCAACAGACTGAAACCAAGAATACTTACGTGACAGGTTTTGCAGCGTGTGCACTGACTCTGAAGACCGCTCTGTTTGGTAATGACATCTAATTCCACACCACCGTAAAACCCTATCGAGACAGAAGATATTTTCGTGCGAAGTGACGCGTTATTGACTGTCTACAAGATCAACTTGCTGTACTCAAATAGTTATTGAAGAACGATTTTGACGTCTTTCTTACAACCATCTCGCGTCGTGATGCAGCACGACGATGAGTGGTATAAGAAAGACGTCAAAATCGATCGATAAACGCAACACCAGCCATATGATTGCAGTAATTGTGACCTTGTAGGCACGTAGTAACGCGTCGCTTCGCATCAAGGGTTAGGCTGCTCGCGGCTGCACGGCGACGCAGGTTGGTGTACCAAAAACGTCAAAACGGTCTCACCTTAAACGCAACACCAATCATACGATTATAGCAATTTTGGCCTTGTAGGCACGTAGTGATGCATCCAATCCTTACTTAAAACTGCGCCATATGATGTCCTTCATAATGACACAGTTTTAAGTAAGGCATGAGGTCATTTGGGGCCTGCCGCCCCACCACAAATTATTTATTTGATTGTACAGTTTGCCGAAAAAAAATTAGTGTTACGTTACGCGTTACGGAGGGTGGGAGGGGGGGGGGGTCATGTCAAGTGTTACACTTTGTTACTAGGGGAAGGGGGTTGGGGGAGGTAAAAAGGCAAAAATTAACGCTGCGTAATTATGGGCGCTCCGTTAAGATGTCGTTTGAATACATCCACTGAGGAACATAACAATGTTTTCGCCCAAAGAGAACCAAACCGGAACGATGCGAATACTAAAAAACGACTTGCTGCAGTTTAATTAAAAACCGGGAATTACTAGTTTCTGACTATGTACCGGAGTATTAAAATTCGGTTCTCACCTAAAAAAAGGAAACACAGTTGTAAGTCAAAATCATGTTGACTTTGGGTCTGCGAAGTTCTAGATAGTCCAGTTTTAGGAATTCTAAACGTTGAATATAGGATTTTTTCCAGGCATGGATTTCGTATATCGTCTCTGGACTGCTTTAATTTGCTCAATGTCTTTCAAAAGGCTGGGTGACCAGACCTGATGCACATATTCAATGGTTTAGCACAATTACGCCTTGTATGCTCCCTGGATGGAATGCAAGTTTCCAGGCTTAAAACAACGGCGCACAATAGTGGACCTCCCGTGTGTCAACATTGAAATATAATTGCAATGGGTGAATGTTTTGAGATCTGAGTTAAACCCAGATGACTCCAAGGTCTTTAATTGTAGTTACGTAATTTAATGTTTTTGTACCTAAAAAAAATGTAACGAGGGGACCTCACACTGCCAACTTGAAAGCAAAAGCATTTGTCTTCAGGTAATGACAGCTGCTAAGTTTTCAACCACGATTCAATAAGGTTTATTTTATGCTGGGTATGCGTCAGAGCCATTAGTGAAAAAAAAAAGCATAGGGCCCAGAACAGAGCCCTGGGGCACACCACTAATTACCTTCCTACTTTCGGAGAAAACTCTACCAATTACAACTCATTGGAAAGGCCAGTGATAAAAGGCTTTAACCTATTTAGTAGACCTCCCCTGAATACAGTGGTCCAGTAAAAACAAAAGCTCTGAGTGAATCAGATTCAGACGCTTGGTCAACGTCGAACCGGATTATACCTATGTCAGCAGTATCAGTCCACTCATCAAGTACCAGCAACAGTTGGTGGGCATCTGATCTACCTGGTAAAATCCAATTGATTATTATTAATGACACTGAACTGAATTGGATGCTCCATCATCGCACGGCGAACAATTCTTGCCATATCTTTACATGGTATAGATGTTGGTGGAAGAGCAGTAGTGTTATGACCCGGGGTGTCTAGTTTTTTACCACCTTAGTATTGGGAGTGATGGTCATTCAGGGGCACATTTTAATCCTGGGAGGGTAGGCGCGTGCATCTACGAGTTTCTTGGTGGTGTGGCACCCCGTCTTTAAGCCCAGGACTCATTCCGGGCAGTTGTGCGTTGCGAGTGTGGGCAATTGACAATTTTCCTGCGCGGCCAGTGGATAGCGGGCTTTTCCCTCCTCCTTGGCTAGCCGACTTCTGTTTTCCATCAGCGGCGGTCGTTAGGGAGAAAGAGGGAAGGCGAGCAAGCGGCCTGCTATAGCGAAAGTTGAGAGTCCAAAATAAAAGCGTAGAGACACAGCTGTAAGTTAACAAGGTTTGTAACCGAATAGGGTATCGAGAAAATGTTTGTGTCTGCCTCGTTAAAGAGCTAAAGGGGTTGGTGTTGAGCTGCTGGGATCGGGATGGAACGTAGTTGCAGGCTAGCAGCGCTCGACTCGGCTGGCTTCCTGTCTTAAGTTGTGTATTGAGCTGGGGGTGTATAGTTGTCAGGTTCATGTTTCCCGTGAGGCATTTGTGTGTCAGTCAGTGTTTTAAGGACCTATTCAGTCAAAAACCGGCTGACACATGAGGTGGGGTGCATCTACGAGTATTGACCGGGGTTAACATCAACCCCTTGACCGATTCTCGTAGATGTCCGTGGACAATTATCCTTTTTACTGGATGGTAGCTAGAAAAAATAACTGAAGGTACATACATACTCTACTCCTAAGGTGTGTGCATGCACTTGTAAAAGTGATAGACGGAGATGTTTTACGAACAAGGTTTAATAAAAGTGTAGGGAGGTATACGTATATATTACAATAATAAAGGGACAAGGATATTAAAAAAAAAAAAAAAACCCTAACAAGTATGGTATAGGAGATGCCACAGTTTTGGAGTCGGTCTTCAAGTAGATTGTTGCCGGGTAGAGTTTAGGAGTTGTTTCCAGTCAGGTTGTTACAAGGTAGAGTTGGTCTTCAGTCAGGTTATTATAGAGTCTGGAAACAAGGCTGAAAAAAAAAAAAAACCATAGTTAAGTAACTAGAAAAATACTAGGGAAATAAGACCAGAAAAGTGTATATGTCGGAACTTACCTTAAAAGTATAGACGTAGACTGTTAGATTTGGAAACCATTTCTTGCCTGTAAAGGAAAAAAAAAAAAAAAAGACGTGAACAGTATTTACTAGCAATACTCCCTGATCCTCAGCTAGGCTTTCCACGAGTTGTGTGTGCGGGTGAGTGGTGTAGGATAGGATAGGGTAGAAGGTGTGAACCGTCTCCAAAATGGCCCTGAAAAATACGAAAAACATGAAATTAGCCGTTTGAAACATGTACGAACAGTATGAGGTTTTATTACGGAGCGGCGCCAGGCGGAATAGTCATGTAAGTCGAAGACAAACGTAGTGTAGACTGAGACGGCAGGACGTGGGTGAAGCCTGGCGAAGTAGCGGAGGGGTAGCTGTAAGAATAAACCATCCACCGCCAGTTCTCTGAAGGGAGAACTGACGGCTGCAGGTAATCCCCGGGAGCTTCCGGCGAAGGGGATAAGAAGGTATGCCCTGTAAAGAAGTGATATCGAACGGTCATATTGCACGTCTACGGTCTGGCTACCATTTGGAAGGTTTCTAACATCGGAACAAGTTGTAATAAGTGGTTAAAAAAAAAAAAAAGGAATACAGCTCGCTTCGATGTCAGTTCCTCTTCCAGCCGATACCCAGGCGATACCGCTAGGAGGCCCGTAATCCGCTGCGACATGTAAGGGATAAATGCTATCCGTTGACGTGTCGTGTTCATCGCCCGAATTTGGGCTCTCAAATCGCTAGTCGTTCGAGAGGTTCCAACGGCTTTTTTTTTTCCCGTTGGTTTAAATTGCATGCCGCGTAGTCGAAAGTAAGTCGGCTAGGTTTCAGGTAGAAAACTAGACGTTAACGTAGTTAATAAATAGATATGACCAAAACAGAATAGGGTATGAACAGTAATAAACAACAGGACACAAAATAAAAGTTACTACATGTAGGATGTTTATTCGATCAATCAGGGTACAGTAAAATACACTAACAGTATATGAGGTTGAAGACCTCCTACTTGAAAAATATATACTAACAATATATGGGTTGAAACGAACAAGCATGTACAAAACCTATATACAATATCAAAGTTTAAGATACATAGAAAAGAGGGTTTAAGACCCTACTCTACAACTCGAATGTATACATTTTAAAAACAGCTAGTAAAGAGAGTTTAAGACTCAAAAAAAAAAAGCAGCAACTTGACAACGTTTTTGCCCTCACAGTCAATTATAACAAGGATTTACAACATTGAATACAATCTTTATCTACGAAAGGTGTAGGCGTGATAAATTTAAAATGTTTCTTTACAAAACGAATGACTCGACGGTCATTAAAGTCTTTCGTCATGGGATGAAAATTTTGTTGGATGCCTGTCATGGGGAGACCATGGGCTTTATGGTAGAGAAAATAAAGACAGTACTGGCCGCATACCGTACTACACGCCCCTTGGTAAGTGTGTAGATTATAATGTTTGAAGGTAGAATTTCTACGTAGGAAACGAAGGATGTGTACGTTTTTAGGTTTCAGACCATAACTATCAAAGTAGTCGACGGACGCTTTGAGGTGGTCAAAATAGATGGCGACCCAATGACTCCCTGGTTTGGAAGAAGGGTCCAAATTAACGATGTAGGCAGAATGACTAGCTGTTCTAGGTAGTTGGTCGCAAGCATACACATCACCGAATAAAGGTCCGAGTTTCTTGTGACTGCTAGCTGCAGCTCTTAATTGATCAGTTTGCATGTTTTTAGTGTTCGTATATGATATTTCTAGATTGATCAATTTCCAGGACGGTTTGGTGGACCATATAAAGCACTAAATTGATCGTTTCCGGAAGTGCTTCTTTAAAACTAATGTCGATACGAAGAGATCCTTGACGAATAAGGTTGTAATGACACTCTCCTTGGCTTTTATCGGCAGTCAAGTCAAAGGCGTATAACGCATTGCCTTCTGGGTAGTCGGCGTATGGGATGGGTGGAGGCGAGCCCGAGACCAATTTGTTGGTATCTTGAAAAAGTGAGTAATAATTTCGTACGTATAAAGAATTTGTATAGTCTGGTTTGTACGGAATAGAGGGAATAGTTTTTCCATCGGCTTGCAGGGCGAGGTAATTAACGTCGTAGTGGGCGAAATTGTACGGATTTTTTGTATAACTACCATTGTAGCCACTATTTGAAACCAGTCCGAGAAGACAAAACGAAGGCATGTTTCCTAGGATGGCATTGTCGAGGTTCCCTTGCAAGCTGCCTTGAGGTAGGGTAAAAGTCTTCATTTCCACGCGGCGGATGGGATATTTTGCGGATCCTTCTTTTAAAGCTTGGCTGAACCCGATCAACACGGCCGGTGATGGTGTGACGCGACGAACGAACAATGTTGCGCTAACGATGTTGACACGGTAGCTCGGGGTGGCCTCGTGGGTCATTAAACAGAACGCATCTTTACTTCTATTTAATTTGAGACGTAGGTCAACGTTGTTCAATAAGAGTCTGTCTTGTTGAAACAGGTCGCAGTGGGGGCGACCGTACAAGTCTATAATTTTACTATTTTTGATACGTTTGGCACGTTCTTTAAGACCATTATTACTCCCACCAGGATTAGCACTATCGAAATTACCGGCAGTATCGGCCTGCCACAACTGACTGGAAAGGTGGCCATTTTTAGCATCGGAACCGTAGGTCAGTAATGTTTCAAAATAAGAACGAAAGGCATAACCGTTGTCACTGTTGGATACTTGTTTTCCATTTAGGGTGCAATCGCATTGCGAAAACAGAGAATGCAGAAGTAGATTTACTGGTCCAATTTTATCAGTGTCAAGTAAAGTCGTCGCCACGCCTTTAACTACTTTGCACTGTACGTGTATAAAAGATTGACTCAAATCCAACAGACAGTCAGCAGCTCCGGGCACTACGAATTCGATAGGGGCGCTGTCAGATAATGTTGCTAAGGGGTGATATTCGACCAGGGTGTCGTCGTTTACAGTCACTTGTACTGGTGGTGTCGTAAAAAGTTCCAGTTCTTCCTTAGTGCATGGGACGGAATCACGGTCTGGTTTCAACGACATGATGACGAGGAATGAAAAGGGATGTAGTACGGTATGGGCCTAAATACTTTTTTTAATCGAAAAAGTCCGCCTTTCTTCTAGGTTTACTTCTTCGTTGGGGAGGGTGTTGTAGCAACTTCACCTTCTTCTTCTCGCTTCCGGACTGGCAGCATTGTCTCTTCCTTTTCCTTTTGCGACCCGTTCCCATCTGGCCTCCCGTAGCAGCAGCTACGGCATCGTTTTTAGCAGCCCTCCATCTCGTCCGAGCAGCGTCTTTAAGCGATTGACCAGACTCGACATCGTCTATCATTTTCCCTCCTGATCTTAAAGCGTATCGGCCTATCCCCATTAAACCTCTTTTAAGAAACGGGACGGCTGAGCGAAAAATTCCTCCCAAAAAATCTCCAAATCCCCCGATCCTCTTTGTATACGTCCCCCGGTAAAATAAGCGGCACCTCCTCTCTGGCTAGGGCAATAGTGATGCAGACATACGCGAGGATCTAATCCTTGGTAAGGGACTCGCATTTTTTTTTTTTCTTCTAAGGACGACGTCTAAAGTGTAGTGTCAGGCTAACTTCTCCGGACTGAAATGGAATGTCCATTCCCATATCCGACATTATATACACTCTTATAGTCTCGAAATTCAAACGAGCTAGAGGTCTGTAGTAAGGCTTTGTAAAAATTTCGTTAGTCCTGTCTCCCATTCCAACCCGCACCACTCGTAATAAAGGCGCCAGAACGTCCCCCACTAGAGTTTCGGCCACAATGTCCGAATAAACGTAGAGGGAATTCACTCCTTCGCTCAAGTTAAGTTTTCGCTGGGCGGTAAGGGATTGGTGAAAAAACCTGTCATAGGGTAAACCTACTCTTCTCCCTAAAACGGTGTTTAAGCTTATGGCTAATATTTCTAGAGCAATAAATTTATTGCTGGGTGATAAGATGGTGGGGGGGAAATAAAGGGACACGTAGTCCTCAGTCTCGCTGTAACTAAAATAAGGATATCTATCTACGCGGATTCTATTTTTAATAGCTTCGTTCATTCTTTCAACAATTTCGGAGCCTTTCTGATAATAACCCGAAGGTAGACCGACTGCCAGATCCGAGGCAAAAGTAACGTAAGAGATCCACCACCCTCCATCATTTTGAGATTCCAAAACTGTTTCCACGACGACCGTGGCGTCCTTTACAGCCTCGTAATAGCTTTCTTTCATCGCTTTATCTTTTCTCCCCCAACCCAGAAACGTAGCTAGACTGTACGATAAACATAAATTAGCATTGGGGTGCAACTTGTGACTGATTTTCACTAGTTTATTTACGGAATCGTAAGCAAACACGATGGAAGGCATACCTAGTTCTTGTTCCACGTACGCGTTTAAAAATGTCAAAACGTTATCCATAGTGTACCCCACTAGAGAATATTCAGTGCCCAAAACCACTAACGTCTTACTCCCCCTCCCCTCCCCCTCCTCCTCCTCCTCCTCCTCTTCGCGTCCGAGCTGGTTGAGGATCTGCATTTTATTACGTTCTATCTTTTCAAATTCTTGAAAATCGTATCTAGGGAATTTAACGTAAGTACAGGTCCCACATTTTAACGTCACTCCGCTGCCGTAAGCTACATTTGCCCAATTTCTCGAATATTGGATCTCACTCAGACCGACTTCCCAACCACTACCGGAAAGGTTTATTCTTTGAGCTAGTTTCGTAGTGTAATCGTTAAGTGAGTTTGTAGGGAAAAGGTCTAAACTAGCATTCGCTGGTAAGGTGACGTAAAAGTTATCGCCATCCATTATTTTATAAATTTTTCAAGTCTTTAGCCGGGATCCAACGATTATGACTCTTACTATAACCTTCGAAAGACACGAGATACTTTTTTTTGCGTCCGACACCTTTGCTTCTCAATACTTTATCTATTCGATGATAGTCCTCGCCGTCCTTTTTAAACACTTTGCCTACTTCGAACAAATAGAAGCGGCCTTTGATTTCCTCTCCGTTATAGTCTTTAAGCCTGACAGTAACTTGCCCCAAAGAACCGCGAGGCACTAACACGTGTGTTACGAAAAATATTTCCCGCGACCACAAACCCCTGTAAGCTTTATCAAATTTCCCTTTCGATATAGATATGCGAACTTTATCTCCTACCTTTAAAGGAATCTTTATTTCCTTTCTTTTACGTTTAGTCAAAGCCTGCCCCAACTGTTTTAAATCGTCACTGTACAATTTGCGCCACAATTGCTCGTGGTTCTTTAACGTGACTTCGTTAGGGGCCATGGCAGTAATTGAATGTCGGGTGTTGTTGTACGAATCTACAATTTTCTGAATGACCGGCACGTATTCGTAAGTGCCTTTAGACGTAAAGTAACGATGCAATCTAGATTTAAGTTCCCTTTGAAATCTTTCTACTTTACTATTTTTAATATCTTCATTTTCGGTAGTGAAAAAATTAATGCCTTCTTCCTTTAAATAATCCTGGACCTCTTTCCCTTTAAATTCCGTCCCTTTGTCGCTGCTCAGATTCATTACTTTATGGTCCATACGTTTAAATATTTTCTTAAAGGCTTCGACCATCTCTTGCCCAGTTTTAGTACGTAACACTTCCACCCAAGCTTTCCGACTAAGTCCGTCCAAACAAGTTAAAATGAACCTATACGGTTTGTTATAAGTCCTTAAAGATACCATATCGGACAAGTCACATTCTAAGAAACTCCCCAAACCCCCTACAATTATCTTGTTGCGTTTAAATTTATATCTCGTAGGTTTATGTATGGTGTACGTATCTTGACGTAAAAGCCAGTCTTTAATGTCGGCTAAAGTATAAGATTTACCGTCTTTCCTAGAGCGAGCGTGTAGTTTTCTAGCCGGGGCAAAACTGGTGGCCTCGCCTAAACTATCGTAATACAATTTAGTTAAATAAGCGTCCATCCTCTCTCTATAATTACTGGAAAGAGTCCCAATCGAAATCCTCTGTCTTTCTCCGCCTATTGCCCCGTCGCCTAGCAACGGGAGGTTGATCGACTCTTTCTTTCTCCACTATATCCTCCTTCCTTCTTTTTTTGCTTTTTACTTCTTCTACTTTCGGAGGTGTGCCGGCTAGTGAGAGCGTGGGCGGCCCGGGAGAAGCTGGAGGAAGAAGCGAATGTTTAGCGGGAGTCGAACTGGCAGTTGTCGTTGTTGTTGTTGTTGGGGCTGATGACAATCTGAATTGATCGATAAATTGATCTCTCTGCTGCTCGAGCTGGCCGATATATTTTGCTTTAAAATCTAAAGGGAGATGATCGGTATTTAAAATAGTATCTATTCGAGCTTGAATTTCTTTTATTTTGGTATATAGACCTCCTTCCGGCAAGTACAGAAATCCGTGGGGTTGACTATCGGCTGCTGCTACAGTTGTTGTTGTTGTTGGGGCATATTTCTTATAAGTATCTTCGGGGACTAAATACATTCTATTCAGTAGAGAACTCATTATTATTTATTAGCGCCAAATATACCCCCTAGAACCGACAAGGCTGTAGGAATAAGCCAGGGCAGTATTAAACCTCCTTTTTGCACCAGCACAGTTTTTCTGGATTTGAGCGAAGCTCGACGGTTCCCTAGAAGTCGGATTTGTTTCTTATACTTCTTCAATTTACAACGAGTGGATGGTGAGACTTTAAGTTTGTTATTCAATAAATTCAAGGCGATTTCGGAAATACAGTTCACTTGGGACTTGTCGGCGTGTTGTAATAAATTCTTGCGTTGTTGATTGCTGAGTTTACACAACGCTTCTAGGAGCGGTCTATGTTTTCGAACGTTCTTCATCGGGATCTTCACGTCGAATAAACTAAAGTGGTTTCTCCGGGAAATGTATGGGTTCGCAACCGAGTCGCGTCTTTGGATTTCGAGTGCATGTCGACCAATAAATAACCGTATTTCTGGCTGGTGATGGCGTCGTCGTAAGCGGCCATGAACTGTTTAGTTTTGGACGGATAGGCCTGGGCCGCAAAAGTCATTATTTGTCGTTTATCTCTCAAGTTTCTCAACAGCACTAAGTATTGAGCGTTTAAAGCAATGTCCCTTTGATTTTTACCTTGACAGAATAAATTCTGCGTCAAGTAGAAAATTGAAAATTTATTGTGGTGGCCGTGTCTAGTAAACAGTTCGGCAATATCGCAGCTAGATGTAGCCACGGCTGACATTAAATCATCAATTATGAGGGCCTTGTGAATGTTAGGATCGTAGCTAGCGATGTCCGTCGGCAAACCGCGATGGAATTTAATTCTATCTTCGTATTTTTCCATCCAGTTCTGGTAACTAGAATAATGCCAATGTATTTCTTCAATTTTCTCGTCCGTCATAGAGTCCAAATGATCGATAAATTTCAAGACCCAAGAAGTTTTTCCACCACCAGTTGGGCCAGCAACTATGCAGTTAAAAGGCGCGTGAAACTGGGCAAAATCGACTATTAATTGAGCACCCATCTCGACTCGTTGTTGCTGCTGTTGAGTCGAGGAATATTAAACTGGTGAGGCAGCCACCACGCCAAACAATTTAAAAATAAAATCAACAGCAAGATTATACTTTTACAAATCTCGTATTTAGGGTCGGCAATGAATGACGAAGTCCTAGAAATTGAACGTTGGTCCATTACAGGCAAATGTCACTACGCGAATGACCACTGGCTACTTTCCATCTTTATTTTATTTCCTCCTCCCCCTCCTCCTCCCCCTCCCCCTCCCCTCTCTAGGGCCCGTGGCTCTCGGGGGCTCTCGTGGGGCGTCAGGTCGCCTCGCTCCAATTTTTCTTTTTCTTTCTTTGAATTATTAAATCGTAAGTGACAAAACTCGACCGCCAATGTCAACCTCGTCGGCGCTAAATTCTACTTTGTACGAAGGAAGTTGCGGGTCGACTGTAAACGCATAAGATGAGAGCTCATAAAACCAACCCCGCACTTTCTATATGACTTCTATACGCCGCGTCGTTTACTTTGTAATGCCACGCAGCAACCCCGAGAGTGAAAATGCTGACTTCGTTCAAATCATTCAATAGTTTGCTCATAGGAATTATTTTTTCGCTTTTCCCCAGCACCGTACAGTTCAAGTTTGACATGCAGTCGACCGCCAAATAGTTTCTTTCATAAATGCTGCGTAAATGTGACGCGCATCGCCTGCCGTGAATAACTTGACTTCTCGCGCAGGCTGGTGCCACGACGCCTCTTTTTTCCCCTCCCTTATACATTCGCAACGCGTCATACGGGAACGAGAAAAGGGGAAAGAAAAGTTATCAGTTGTTGCTGCTTTTTTTTTTTTTTTTATTTGTAAAATACTAAATGAATAGTAGGTTTGCAATTTCTCTTAGCGAGATTAGGGAATTCGACGACGTTGCACGCGTCATTTTTAATACTGAACGAATCACCGGCTGAAAGTTCAACTTTGCGCCATTTAGGGGACGTGTCCTTAAATACACTAAACAAAAGAATCATAGGGGTTTTCGCACCCAAGACTAAACCTGCGTAGTCTTTAAGATTTTCGTAAGGGGAAGAGTCGATTCTCCATTGAAATTTGACGACGCAACATTTGGAAAAGAGTTTGGCGTCGCTAGAATAATGGGGAGCTATCAATTCGTTCAAGTCTTTCAGTAATTTGGGCATTTCAGCTACACTTTCGTACGTAGTGCGGCATTGATTATGCATCCAATCCATAGGCGCTTTCCATTCAATTTCTTCGAGCAGGGTTTTGTAAATTCGAAGAGCTTCACCCGCAGTAAACAATTTGACGACTTTTAACACTTCGTCTTCGCGAACCGGGTTAAACCATTCCGCCGTGCAACTGTCCGAACGATGCCGTAACATTCCCAACGAAGTCATACTAAAATTACAAACAAACAAACAAAAAAAGGAAGGTATTAGAAATCCCCGTCGGGTTCCTCTCTAAACAACCATTTTGTAAAACTTAACGTGAATGCTGGGTCTTTCAATAACGGTCGCTGGGGAACAGTATGTCTGTAAAACTGATTAGTAGGAGGATTGATTAGGAACAAGCTTCCCGGCTCCAGAGTTACAGTGTAAGAAGGCCGGTCGCCGTCGTGGTGGTTGTGCCGCATCGAGTGTACCCGTTTACCCGTTGTCATGATAGCGACTGGTGCAGTTACGTCCATTCCTTCTCTACCATTATAGGCGTACCAGGGTTTGTACATCATTCTCGTGGCGTACCGTTCGATATGTAGACAATTATAGCGCACTTCGCTTATTCTGGAAACGTAATCTCTTACATTTTCTAAAAGAGGCGTCAGTGGCTTGACACGAATGCTGCTTTCCCCAATTTCTTCAGCGTCCGTGTAGCAACTATATTGTCTAGGAATGATATGACGACCATTATCGATTCTAATATGGTCGTAAGGCGGACCTAAATATTCAATTTCAGCTTCTAGAGCATGAACCAAATGTTGTGTTTGAGTCGCGGTGGCAATGTTTTTAAAATACACTACATCATGGTGCAACAACGACGTTCTTATTTCCGTCCAACTAATCGAGGGAAGTTTATCCGGGAATATATCAGAAGTGGAAGTTACTTCATCCATGTCCCTTTAATTTCTCTCTCTTTCTTTCTTTCCCCGAGTCTGCAACGAAAAGAACAGAGAGAAGGGGGAAACTAATAGGTCGGTCATTGGATACACGTCAGTTAGTGCGCGATGCTAGTTGGAGGATCGATCGTTAAAAATAACGTTTATATAAACAGAAAGGGGAAAAAAACAGATTTTGCTCGGTCCCAGCTCATACTCTAGCTATGTAGTCAGTGAACCAACAACATCGCTAAAGCAAAAAAAAAAAGATGCAGCTTTTCGTAGTAAAAGTTGCGCTGTCCGGACTTGTAGTGGTCATGACAGGTGCGTTTCTAGGTTTGATTTGGCGTTACATTCCGGACAATTGGCCTACCTTTCCCTCTCCGACCAGCTTGGTTGGTTCAACACCATTACCAACGTCGCAACTAACCACCTTGACAACGGAGCTAACCACCTTCAAGTCAACATCTCCTCCCCCTCCTCCCCCAGCTGACTTCGGTAAAATGTTTTTAAAAAGGGCTTTTCAGGTTATTTCTAGTAACACGATGTTCATTCTTGTACTTATTTATCCCTCATAGATTCAGAAAAAGGTTCGGGACTTGTTTTCGATTATGTTAGCAGCGAGTGGAGTTGAAGAAATGTTGTTCGAAGAAACATAAATACTTGTTAATGCTTTGAAGAAAATAAATTTGTTAAAAGAAAAGAAAATTGTTAAAAAAAAAACAACCGAACAAAAACGAAAATTAATAGCCCTAGGGAAAAGTCACGTACATGCTTACATTCATCCACCGTTTGTTGGCTACAGCCCTATGAATTTTGTTTTGGCTCGTAGTGAGTAAATGACTTTTTCCAGATTTTTAACCACTGTCGCTAAACGTTCAAAGTCTAAGACTTGACTATTTCTAAAATTTAAAGTAATCCCGCTGAATGAACACACACACACACACACACACATTGGCATTTGCGTGGAGTTGTAAAGCCTAATTTCTCTGCACAAGAACTGATTTACGGATCTGTTTATACAGTTTCGTGTCACCGTCGGCGAATGCCTCGCAAATAACTATTGCTCTAGCCAAACACGACTTATCTAAGTCATTTTTAGGAAAGACTACCGACCTGCGCCGACCACTAGCTAGTCATGCAATGACCTTAGCACGACGCTTTTTCTTTAGGAAATGACCCGACTCTGGGCACTTCGATGTGCGTACTTTGATTTCCAATTTACTGAAAATATCAATTTCATGGCTACTTTGGTTACTTGAAAAAAAAAAAGACTCAAAATATTCGCGACGGCGAATGTTTCCCTGACTTGGAAAAGAGGAAAGAGATTATTTTCAAATCCCGAGCCTGAAATGGTGTTGTAGTGCTGAAGCCTAAACCTTTTTTTTTTTTTTCCTTACTCGTTTAAAAATGTCAGTTAAAAGCTGATGGGGTCTAAACGATTTCTAGTCAAATACTCCTGGTCAATAGGGGCAATATTTAAGGTATAGACAGAAGTGTTAGTGCTGAACTTTTTCATATATTTACCCCCTACATTTAACAATGCTGAATCTTTTTAAACATTAAGTCGCTTCGAGTCTCACAATCATGGTCGTGACGGTGCTCAGAACACGATGGTTTGTTATTTTTGCCCTCCCCATTCCCCCCACCTTGCTGGTTCGAATACACTGTTGGGTTGCGCTGGAACGATTATTAGGTCCGTTATTCGTTGAGTCCAGCAGGCTACTGCCTGAGAAATGTGAGGCAGCAAATATTTCATATTAATAATGTCATATTCTGTTAAGGCCGCTGATTTAGCTCCTTCTGTCAAAACGAGCACATTTTCAGCTACTTGGCGAATTGACACATTCCCTATTTTAACGTCCGATGGAGCATTCGCTTGTCTCCAGTATAATCGACCCATCAGGCCGAGCCATCGTGCAGGTTCTAAAATAGGGGCTTCCTCTTTCATTTTTCCCTATATTAATTTTAACCGTGTTGACATCCTGAAATATCCGTTGGTAATTAAGGCCAGAAAGAGGAAACGAATCGCAATAGGAACCGTAGTTATTCATGACTGTGGGAAGGAAAGCAAAACGTTACTACTCCAACCAAGTCTCTGCCACTGGTGTGGGGGAGGGTACGAGCTCCTTCATTTTTCTATCTAATAAACTAGAAATGTCAGCAACATAACCGATCAACCCTGAAAACTGTCGGTAGTTTAACACTATGTATTTACGACCGTATTTTTCCAGAATGAATTTGGCCTGATACACTGATCCACTTTGAGAGACGATGATTTTTAACGCAGGGCCATAGGTTCGGCCGGTCATTATTTGTTGCTGTAGGCTACGTTCGCTCACGATTCTATTATATGTGTCCCAGTCTTTGGCGAATTCACCCCATTCTGCCGGCGTGAACGAAATTCCACGACGCCCGGGCAATAATCCACAACCTGGTGAAATATATTCTCTTAACTGAATATAAATTTTCCTCTGAAATTCAGTTATCTGGAGGTAAATATCTCCTCCCAGAAAGTAAGTGTCGGGACAGTCGACTGCTTTTATCGTTGCCATTTTTACTTTCCTACAGAAAAAAAAGAAAAACGGGAACCTTCCCATTTAATTTTTGCCCTATCCTACCGCACAATACTAATAAATATAGAAATAGGCTTACCTTTTCTTCCGTTGAACGCTGCTTGGGTTTCCTTTTGGCCGCACTAACACACTTCACTTGGCTGTTTTTTCCCTCCTATAACTCGAGCCAAAGTTAAAGGAGGAAGACCCGACGAATTGTGGCTTTTTGGCCCATTCTTTGCCTTTTATGCTGATCCTATTTTACGTTGTTTCAACTGAGAGCATCTTTTTTTCACCCGCTGGCAAATCCTACACCTTTGCTGTCGTACCCCTTACAATATTCTATATTCGTTCATTGGTCCACACGTATGTACCGCGACTGGTTGGCTGTTGCCTAACATGTGACATGATTTCAACCTATAGCATCGTAGCTGTGACGTCCTTACGTCTCCTCCTATTCCTTTTTTTTTTTTATTCATTGTTACTGTACAAAAACGATTACGTTGTGATACAAACCACACGTAGACGAGTTGCTTACGTTCTTAGTGTCACCCCTCTCTGACAACTAACACCATTCTTAATTAGCTCTACGGGTCATGTCTGACTGTTAAAGACCTTAACCATCTGTGGAAAAGCAAGCTGAGATGCTCCCCCTATGAACATCAACAACGTAACTGGTACATCTTCGACCCATCCTTGTACGTGACGAGGGTATCGAACCCCGTTATCTCCTTTTTCAAAACCGCGCGTGTGAGACATCATCTGTCACGTATAGGATGGAACGCAAGATGTACCAGTTACCCTTATGCGTGCGTGTGTGCGTGTGTGTGTTCTGCCCAATTAACGACTTGAATTGTTTTCAGTGTCTCAGATGCCTTTATCTCGCGTTCCATCCTGGTCCATCCCGGTCCTTGTTAACTTACAGCTGTGTCTCTACGCTTTTATTTTGCCCCAATCGCTATAGCTGGCCGACGGCTCAGCTTTCCTCTTTCCCCGACCAGCGCTGCCAAGAGGGAAACCAGAAACCCACTAGCCAAGGAGGAGGGAAAAGCACACGTTGCTCTTTTCTCGCTATCCACTGGCCGCGCAGGAAAATTGTCAATTGCCCACACTCGCAACGCACAACTGCCCGGAATGAGTCCTGGGCTTAAAGACGGGGTGCCACACCACCAAGAAACTCGTAGATGCACGCGCCTACCCTCCCAGGATTAAAATGTGCCCCTGAATGACCATCACTCCCAATACTAATGTGGTAAAAAACTAGACACCCCGGGTCATAACACTACTAAGATCGGTCTGTAATTTGTTGGGTCAGCCGGGTTTCCCTTTTTAAATATTGGTACGACATTTGCAGTGGACCAGATGTGCGTTATGGTACCGGTTGAGAGAGAAAGATCAAAGAAAAGATGTAATGGTATAGCAAATTGATTTTACCTTACTTTCCGGCCCATCTGCATGACTCGATTTCATCTGTTTTATGGTCGCTATAATTTTTTGCACAGTAAAATTAACGCTTGAACAATCAACATTGTTCAATTCGGCCAACATTCAAATGTTCGGCGCGAGGTAGCTGACATCATTAGTGTTATTTATCCTCAACGGTGGTATGGTTTTTTGTCGATAAAAGCGAAACAGTGCTGCTAAGTTTCTTCATCTAAAATATGATTTTCCTTTAAAAAAGCGACCGACCGATGCGGTTTATGTGGTATCGTTTTTTGTTAAACAGCTTTGATAATTTTTTATCGTTTCTTATACCCAATTTTATGCGAGGCCGCACGAGCGTAGTACAACAATTTGTGTGCTCAAGAATAATGCTCAAAAAAATATCCCATGCAACATTTACCTCCCGCATGCTAAACAATTCAGTCTCCTATTTTAAAAGATGTAATTTTTCGTATAGTCGCCTAAACTTCACACGTTTTATTTTATTAGAATACCAGTACAACGTTTGTAGTGTATCTTAAAGGAGACCATGTAATGGAGATGACTTCTTGTTTCTAACGAAGCAACTGCGTAATTAATGTAATTTCCGCTTCTTTCCACATTTTCTCATTACATCATTTCTCTTCCATCGACACATCAGCGATATTCAATGTTTCCTCATACATTTTTGCGTCATCCTAAATTTGTTTTTGATTTTCGTCAGTTTGTTTCGTAATTCTTTTGAAACGGTATTAACCTTACTGAAAACTTGAAAACTATTTTGGATTCTACAATTAGTTTCATTATTAAACTTTTTAGGTTATATTAATGTTTAATTGCATTTGTTTACTATGGTGTTTTTTTTTTTTTGTATGTTTAACATACGAAAAACAAAATAAGTGGCAAAATAGGTGTAAAAATTCAGTTTTTGCGTGACGGTTTTTTTTTAATTCCTAGGTTACAATGACTTGCTTGATTTGACTAGTATTTTCTAGATTATTGGCATCAACGTTTTCCATTAATTATTTAAATTTGGCCCAATTTTGACTTAAATGTTCCATTTCCACTCCTGTTGTTTTTCAAGTAACTTTTGTTTAAGGCACTAATACGTTTCCCGTATTGCTGAATCTTTTTCAATTTAGTGTGTATTTGTGATTGTTAAAAGGTTAGAAAAAATAAAAGAAACAGCTCACAAGTTTACCGTGAAGGGCTAAGATGCAATCTAAACAGCGATTGGCTGCTGCCATTGTGACGTAACAAACTCTGTCCTTAATAAAGGATCTGTGTTATCTGCAGTTGTATCCTGACAACGTCCTTGATGTCATAATACGCATCGCATACACCGGAAGTAACTTCTCCTGCCAAAAGGAGCATCTTGGCCCTTCTTGTCTACATTTTATCCGTTCGTCTTTTGGGTTTACCGATGTAATAGTGGTAGTTAGGTGTATTGCCTACCCCAAAACAAAAGTTGTGAAGGATTCCCGCCAAGGTTTTCGGTCGTTCGAAGTTGTGATATCAGACGTCAAGTTCTTTCGCCAAGTTAACCCCACCAAGTAATACTTCGAAGGTTAAATGAAATATATAAAATTTGGTTACTGCGCAATTTTTAGTTATTTCCTTTGCCGTTTGAAGTCTTAGTCGGTGAGATTAGCTTGGTGAAAGAGCTTGGCGTTTGATATAGTGACTTCAAGCAGCCGAAAACCTTGGTGGTGGTTGAATCAATTATGGTGTGCTGGTTGATTACGAAATGGAAGAGCTTGCCTCCCTCGATTCGCTCCACTGCTTTCCTGGTATCAGAAAAGCAAAAATCCGCCTGTATGACAATGTTGTGCTCGATGATGTCCCAGACCTTATTCACGTGAGGGGCATACTGGCCCTTCTTGTTTTCCCGGATCGTCCTCCACACTGCCTCCGCTGTGGTCAGAGGTCACATTCACAGATCATGTTGCCGTGCATGCCGTGTCTATCAGCGTCACGAGATGCTGTGTGATCACCTGTCCCATGTTTCGTCTGTAGAGAGTGCTCATGAAATGCCTAGGAGTTGGTGCAACAGGCGATCAGGCAAGTACGGTGGGTTCTCCGAAATCAGGGTCCTCTTCTGAGTCTTCCTTCCTCCCTGTGAAGCACTGCAAAGTGGCAAAGAAATTGATTAAAGGGTCAGTGGTGGTCCCAGCCCCATCACCTACATCATGTATGGCTAGCGAGGTTCAGTGTCCGGAGCAGCTAGATGATGATTTGTCAACATTTGTTGCCAGTGCTGTGCTATGTGTCCCGGTTCACTGGTTCTCATTTAGCCTCAGGGCCCACACAGTTAAGAAGCAAACAGCAGATTCCAGAAAATGATGACCTAGAACCTGTGATGCCACTCTTCCCTCCTAATGGCAGTAAGAGTGACGTGCAAATGGTTGTCAGGGATGGTCCTGTGTGAGGAATAGAGTGTTTGGAGTGTGTGTTAGTAGGTGACATGGGTGCGGGTTAGTTTCGTTCATTGTTCCATATACGATAGGCGCCTGGAAACCAGTGTCCTGAGCAACAAAATCGAGAAAGTGCACAAACTTTGTTCGTTTGTAGCTATTTTGGGGTTCCAAAGGTGCATTTGAAAAAAAAAGACCAGGTGTTTGATGTCCCGGCGTACGACTGTATTTGTTCGGATGATCTGTCAGATGTTAGAATATATGTCAGCTGGGTGGTGCCAACCTTACCCTAATTTTGTCAGTCGGCTGAGGTATTGATGTGTGTGGCATTTGAGTGTGGTTGGCATCACCTGGCTCTCGGTATATATCTGCATGTTGTGGGCATTTTCCTGCAGAGTGAGTGGCTAGACTGGGTTCGGCGCATTCCGGATCTGATAATTTTAGTGGGTAACTTTAACGCACATCACTGGTTGTGGGGTTCTGCGTGCTGTGATGCGCTTGGTCGTCTCCTAGCGCTGTCCCTGGGAGTGCTGGGACTTGAGGTAGTCCACAATAATCACCCGATCTTTGTTTGGTGGTGTTGGGACGCAGTCCAAGAGTCTGTGCTGGACTTGTCTGTTCTGAGAGTTCTGGTCTGACATCTATCACTCAGATCGCAGTCTCCCGCAAGGCATCTGCCTGAGCCTAAATTTGTTTGGCTTTCATTTGTCAGATGACTTGAGAGGTAGTGACCATCTTCCCATTCTTCTGTGGCCGATCCTCAATTGCACTAAAGCACTGATAGGTGCTCCAAGAGTGAGCAATAATGTCTTCGAAGCTTGAGTAAGCAAGTGGTTCCTGATACCGAGACAGCGTAGGACCGCCAGGAGTGCTCGGCAGCGTAGCTCGGCCTGTGAGGTGAACGCAAGTGTTCTTAGTGTGCTTAGTGTGCTTATCGTCAGTGGACTCGTGTGCCATCTCCTTAACGCTGGTTGGTGTATGTTGGTATTACTGCTGAGTCTACGTTTCTTTTCATACGTTGGGTCGCACCGTTGTCAGAGAGTTCAATCAGGGTGCTCGCTCTCGTCTATCTGGAGTCTGCTTTGACTCCAGGACTCTTAAGCATGACCTTACTTGGGTCTCCAGTAGCAAAAACAGCGTTTTGCATGGTTGTGACATGGAAAATGCCTTGAATGACAGGTTCTCCGAAGTTTACAGTTTTCTACAGGGCCGCCTTTGGGGGGACTGTAGTCTGCGATGAGGCTAATGAGCCTCTCACCATGACTGAACTGACTTCTGCTCTTGCGCTCTGCACCTCAGGAAGGGCGGTTGGCATTGATGATATTTCATATGACTTCCTAAAGTCCCCGAGTGCCGGTGCTTGTGAGAAACTCATTCAGTTTTTCCAAGATACCTACAATGGGTCCCCGGTTTCACCATCGTAGACTTTCATGATTCTTGCCCCAGTCTCCAAGGCAGTCTCCAAGAGTTGTTTTTTGTTCCCAGCTCCCGTCCTATTACTATTCTATCCTGTGTCAAGAAGTTGTTAGAGAGACAGCTTGTGCGTCACCTTGTCTGAAAGCGTGAACATACCGGGAGCCTGTCAGATCGGCAGTTTGGTTGTCGGAGCCGCAGAAATGCTCAAGATGCAGTTCTTTTCTTGGAGACCAGCATCAAGGAGGCCTGGACGCTTGGGAAAATGGTTCTTGTAGTCTTCCTGGACATTCGTGCGGCTTATGACACAGTGGTTACTGACTGGATGGAGTACTCTCTTCTTCAGATGGAGGTCAGTGGTATACTCGTTCCTGCTATACTCACGTTCCTAGGCGATCACCCTTTTTCAACTAGGGTCAGTGGGTACTGGTCTGACATCCATCGCTCAGATCGCAGTCTCCCGCAGGTCATCTGCCTGAGCCCAATACTTTTCGCTGTGGTCATAAATGCTGTTCTCGAAGAGCTTTGTCTGCATACTAACATTGTGTGTTATGCAGATGATATTGCTGTGTGGTTGGTTGGCTCTTGTTTGGCTGATTTGACATCTCAGATTGATGCGGAATGATTCATGTCTTGAGGTTCATGGTTTGGTACTGTCCCTCGACAAATGCAGTGCTGTACTCTTCACTTGTGATCCTTTCGTTCTGACTGCTATGGCACTTGGGCCCAGTACTATTACAACATCCAGGGAAGTCAGCCATCATGGTGTGGTGCTCGATTCCCAAGTTAATGGGGCAAGTGAGATGAGGACGCTGTGGTGTCGTATTGTGGGGAACTTTAGGGCTCTGAAAGCATTGCTCTTCTGTGGGTGAACAGTCACAAGTGCTAAGTTGCAGTTCTTTTATCGTGCATATGTGCGACCATCCTTGGAATTTCAACTTCCATTCTTGGCTCACTCACGCAGGTCCTTGTCAGCACTGCAAGTTTATGTCAATGACTGCCTCAGGGTTGTGACTGGATGCCTCCCCTCGACCCTCATTTTAACCCTCATGATTGAGTCGGGAAGCTTCCGTTTCCTCACTGACTATTGGCAGCTCGGGTCTTTTATCCGGCTGTGCTCGGGTCTTCGCTTCTTCTTGATACTAGTCTCAAAGGTTATCTTGCTTCTGTCTGTCTTGTCAGCCCGTACCTCCCGTCGATGTGGTGTTAGGGCGGGCCTAGACTGTGTGATTGAGGGTCACGACTGCTGCTTTGCAAGACTATTGTGATGGCTCCTTTTGCAAGGAGTCATGGGAGGGTGGTATGGGCGTGTTTATCCCAGCACTAAACCTATCGTACAGCTATTATCTTATGTTCGTTTCCGTAGGGCTTTCTTTGCGCTTTATGTTGCCTTAGACCTCCACCTCCCAAATATTGTAATTTTTTTTTGTTTTAGGTCCTGTGTGAGTTTCTTGCAGAAGTCTTTCAGGCCAGTCTTCTACGCTCTCTACAGATCAAACTATTTTTCCTATTAACTGAAGAAAAAACGGCTTCAGTATTTAGAGAAAAAGCATTAGAGCTCGTATCCCCCATACTTACAGCTGTGAAGGTATACGGATTAGAGGTCGCTCGAACGCAACGAACTTTAATTTGAACTCCAATTGCAGGGAACAAGGACTGTTTTTACTCAATGGTTATGTCAGAAAGTGCAGGCAGTTGGTGTTTCAAATGTGTAATGTTTATGTGCGTGTGCGTGCGTGTGTTTGTGTGTACTTAATTTGTATATTATACAGTTTTTTTTTTATATTTGTGCTTGTTTGTTGTTTTATAAGTGTGTTTCGTGTGAGTGGCTGTATGAGTAATTTTTGTGCATTTATAATTTTTGAAACAAGCAGATTCCTAGTTAAGGCAGGTTTTTTTTTTGCCTGTGTTTGTGTTTGATGGTTTCTGATTTAGTTCTAGATCGTGTGAATAATTACGTGTTCATTTTGTGTATATATTTTTAATCTTTCAATTTTGTAGGCGTTTTGCAGTTTACGGTATCTGTTTTGTGGGTGTAGGTTTTCGTTTTGTTTCATGTGCGTTCGTGCGCGTATATGTTGTATTTTGTGTGGTTTTTGTGCGTGAAATATTCAACCGTTTTGATTAGTGATGTAAGTACATGTATGGTTGTGCATGGAGGCTGGCATGTCACAATCCTTGTTCCCTGGAATTAGAATTCAAATTATAGTTCGTTGCGTTCGAGTGAACGCTAAACCGTTTTTATTCGTGTACCTTCACAGCTGTGAGTATGGAGATACGAGCTGTAATGCTTTTTTTCTAATTAATTTGTTGGCTTTTTTTCGCTTCCTTTTTATTGTACTTGGTACGGTCTAGTCTATTTACGGTATGTCCACTGTCCATTCAATTTTGTTTGCTAAAAACGGAACATTAGAAATGCGTACTTATGTTCAGGTTCCGCCCAAGCTTTGTACCATGTTTATTATTTGATGGCAATACACTAGCGTGTGTCTAGATTTAGCATGTGTCATCTCGATGGGTAGCTGATTCTGGATTGTTGCAGACAGATGCAGCATTATGGCAAACAATCGCGGAAACAATTCAACTGGCTTTCCGAAGCCCGCATTGAAGAAATAAGTCACTCAGTCAGGTCGGTCGCTCAATTTTTTGGCCGTACAAAATTGAAGACTTTGCACCCTATGGTTTAAAACTTGAAGATTTAAGCAAAAACCAATAACATTTAATTCTGGTTATCCACAGCGAGTTAACCCAGCGACTGCAACCGTTCGACGGTAGAAGGTCCCTGAGTTAACTTTTCTCTGGCTGACAATGCTAACTCAAACAAGATACAACGACTCCGCGCCAAGCCATCGTTGCATATTGTTTGAGCTCTACAGGGTGGTTAGTAGAGAGTAAGTTGTTTATGCAGTATAGGCTGTTAGATTTAGGTTACATTTAAAGTTAGAGAGGAGGGCATGATGTACGATCCTTAGGCTCCGGTAATAAAAAAAAAATGAAAACATTTAAAATGTGAGCTCTAATCTGATTTTGTCGGATTTTGTGCATCTCGCCTATTGTCCCATTGTTACATGTTGCTCAGCTTAGGTTAAGTTAGGGTAAGGTATTGTAGGCTTGAGTGTATGGTTTGGTAGGCCGCTTAGGACTCAAATACAAATTCAAATTCTAACTGAGCATCTAGGAAAACATCGTTCGTTACCTTACTGTGAAAGTTCTCGTCACTATTAGAGTCATAATTACTGGAATTATGTAGAAAATGTCTGCTCATTTTCACAACGAGGACACTTTTTAATGTCCAGCTAATTTTCGGTGGCTGGCTGCCACCATCCTCAGGCACTCCGACGAAAGTTTTTGGCCTCTGTGTGTTCCTACATCGTTGTCGTCTGCTTCAAATTTGTAACCGACGCTCCTCGCGGCCTCCCGTATTTGGTGGGCAGCATACTCTCTAGCTCATCCAGCTTCCACTTCCCCTAGCTGTTGCTTCAGGTCGTTGCCAATGACGTTTTCGACCCGGGGAAATGATGGCCCTTGAATATTCATTAGCGAAACACCACTAATTTCGTGCAGTCTAATGGCAATTGATTCTAAGCATCTCAGATGCCTGTCGTTTTTAGAATTTGACTTCACAAGTGTCTCAGCTTTTTCCCATCCAATATTATGCTTAGACTCCATGCAGTGAGCTGCGATGCCGTTGTCTTCTTTTTTGTTTCTCACATTGGCCATGTGCTGCCCCATTCTCGTCCGGATTCCCGTTCTTGTCTCACCTATATAAACGGCATCACAGTCTCTGCATGGAATCTTGTAGACGCCTTCCCGAATGTTCTTCACTCCTCCCATCATTTCTTCATCTTCCAGCTTCTGTGTCCTCCTCACCATTCTTCCTTCTTGTTCCTTCTTCGTCGTTCTTCCTTTCGTCAGTTTTTTGATTTTATCTGTACTTTTAAAGTATGTAGTGAATCCGCTCCTATCCAACACCCGCTTTATCGGTTCACTGACCCCTTCGAGATGTGCAAGTACCACCTTCGGCCCTCGTTCTTTTTCTCTTTCTTCCCTCTGTGTTTTGCTGATTTTCTTTTTCTCGCTTCCCACTTTCTTTCTCATTTCATTCAAAAGTCCACCTGGGTACCCCAGCTTTAAAAACCGCTCTTTTGCCTCTTCCATGTGTAATGAATGCTTCGGTCACTTTGTCACTCGAATTCCTCGTCACCCGTCTGAACTCGTTCCTTGCTATGGCCTTCAATCGTGCCTTTGGGTATCCCGATCTGTAATCAATCCCTCTTTCAGTTGACATTGGCTTCCTGTATGGTTCGTATTCAATTCTTCCTTCTTCCTCATTTCTCTTCAACAACACGTCCAAAAATGCTAGCTTTCCATCCTTTTCTTCTTCCAGCGTGAACTCGATTCCTTCTCTCCAGGTGTTAATGTTAAAGGAAGTCTTTCCAGGTCCCGCCTCTTCATCACCGCCAACACATCATCAACGAATCGCTTCAGTATTCTTACACTCAATCCAGACTTCAAAACCATTTCATCCAAGTGCTGCATCACAAGCTCTGCCATTATTGGCGAACTAGAGTAGCCCATTGGCGCTCCTCCAGTCTGCCAATATATGCAACCTCCAAACTCCACATAGATGTGAGACAGCAACACCTTCAGCAGTGCCCGATCTTTTTGAAAATCTTTTCTTGGAACATTCCACCTCCGCCTCGACATTGCTAACATTTCCAGTATCAGTCTATGTGACAGGCTAGGGACTAGGCCTATCACATCAAACGACACAAGTATTTCATCTTGATCCAATTTTACTTCCTTTACCACTTCGAGTAGCTCCTCTGTCTTTTTCAGCCTACTTTCACCTTGCACATACTTCTTAAGTCGTTTTGCTACCTCCCAATCCAACTCTTGGGCCATTCCCCCTTTTGCTGACGTAATGACTCTCAATGGGGCTCCTTCTTTATGGGTCTTTATTTGTGCGAAGACTGAAGGCAGTTTTTGGGGAATCTTCGGACTAAGTTTTAGCATCTCCTCTTTAGATATGCGGCCTTCCTTCTTAAGTCTTTCAATTCCAAACTTCAAGTTAATCATCGGCCCATTTCCCTGATCTCCTTCTTTCTTCACGTACATTCCCGATCCTTCCAACTCGTTCTTGATCCTCTCGTCATGCTCTACCTTGTCCAACACTACTGTCTTATTTGCTTTATCCGCCTTGCACACCACGATTTCACTATTCATCCTCAATCTCCTAGTCGCTTCAGCTTGTTTTACACTAATGTTGGGCTTGATTTTTGGCGGTTTCTTTACCAACAGATGTTGAATTTTGAGTCTCACTTCGGGTGCCCAGGTATAACTACACAAGATTTCCTCAACATCTGCCGTCAGGTTAGCACGCACATTCAAATTTTCTCTTTTCCCCACCGGAATGAATTTCCAATCCATGTTTAAAACACTCAGTTCATCCTCATCCAACTCTACTTTTGACAGATTCACAACATATGGAAATTCTTTCTTTTTATTCACTTCTCTCCCCCATTCCTCCTCATCCACCAAATTCCCATTCTGTGCACTCCTTCCTTCTTCCCTTGCTCTCCGATATGATTCTTCATGCACCCCCATTTTCTTTAACTTCACTACATGTCTTTCTATTGTCACTCTCTCAGTCCACTTCAGTCTACTTTTTATATGCTCCTGCAACTTATTCCACAATATTTCCCCCAACTTCTTCCGGAGCATCCCTTTCATCATGAACACATTCGTCCGAAGCCTTTTCAATTCCTCGTGGCAATCGCCGATCCGTGCCACCAGAAACTTGAACGCCGTCTGCTTAGCGATAGCGTGACCGCGCACACCTCTGGATTTCGGCTTTACAGAAACGCTGCGTGGCACAATTCTTTCCCGTTTACAAGCGACAAGACGACAACGATGTAGGAACACACAGAGGCAAAAAACTTTCGTCGGAGTGCCTGAGGATGGTGGCAGCCAGCCACCGAAAATTAGCTGGACATTAAAAAGTGTCCTCGTTGTGAAAATGAGCGGATATTTTCTACATAATTCCAGTAATTATGACTCTAATAGTAACTGAGCATGTGCTCTCAAATTGTGCTGTCAGAGACAGAATTCGCATGGTTTTTCAAGAGTGCGGCAAGAAGTTCGGAGTAGACCATCTATGTGCTCATCGTTTTGAAGCAGCTTATCCAGGTGGCATTGGAATAGGCATTGATATAACTTTGTAAATTGGTGCAGCCAATGCATCCCAGAGTTTACAGTTGCGGTCTATTTTGTGCTAGTGATGGATTTATTATTATTATGGTGGGCGCATGGCTTCGGGCCACAGATCCAATAAAATTACTTCAGCCTACTCCTGTCCAATCTCTGAATATCCTCGTGCGCAAATGAACTGTATACACGTTAAAGTGGCACTATCACCGATTGAAAGCAGGCAGAATCTGGCAACATCTAGCGCTACCTAGTACTATCTAGCACTTGCTTGCACCAAGCGAAGGAATGCACAACGTCATTTCTTTCAACGAAACAAACAAGCCACGACATCTAAATTATTGTGTGAAAATTTGTTAAGTCCTCGATCACCTGGGAGCAAGCTATCAAGGTTAACAATCTGACAACCGCTAGATGTCACCATGGTATTTTCGTTCGCATTTCAATCGGTGATAGTGTCACTTTAAAGCTGGTTCTTAGCTTTGTTTACAGGTATTGCTCTGTAGATGTGCCCTTTCTATAAAGCCTTTTCTGATCGGTCAAGTGGTTCAGGGGCTAGAGAGCTCTAAACGACCAGATTGATTGTTTTATGTTGTTTGAAACGTTGTCATTATGCAACAATGCCAATCAGCAAACGACAGCTGCAAGATAAAGACTGAAGTTTAAAGGGACTAGACATTAAAACAAGCTAATCTAAACTGCATGGTACGCCAAAGTAGCACGAATTAGAAAACAAAAACGAACTCGTTTTATGCTAATCTAAAGACAAAATAGCAAACGAACACAAACAAACGTTCCTGAAGGTTCCAGATACTGCAGTGTTGCTGTACTGTTTAGTCCACGCGAAACCTTACTACTGTATCCAATCATTATACACCTAAATAAAATTAAAGCCAGAGCCTAAATTTTAAAACTTTTTACGCCCAAAGGAAGAATAATGTACGGCTACACACTCGATTACTTTCTTGGCTAAACTTTTTCAGTGTTCATCAGTCACGTCATCTACTTTCCGTTCATCATCCTACTGATGATACGTATATCATATTTCAAGATTTTCAAGCACTTTTCCTGGCATGGTATTTCATTATTACTTTCTAGGACATTTCCAGGTTTTCAAGGAGCACGAACACTGAATTACCTAGAGCTGTGCTAAGCATACTAAGACGATTAGCTTTTACACATTTGTCAGGGATGTTGTTTAGGCAAGTAGAATGCACCAATCATTAGCTGATTCATCGTGTGCAAAAGTAAAATTGGTTAAGACGTTTTAATACAGCAGTAAGGTTTCACGTGGACTAAACAGTACAGATCTGAAACCTTACAGGAAAGTTTGTGTTCCTTTGCTGTTTTGCCATCGGATCAGTTAAAAGGACATACGTTTTCACTCATTTCGAGCATCCTGCTCTAAATAGCCTTTGCGACAGTTACATACGTCAGAGTGAATGTAGCAATCCCGTTTCTCACGAGAGGCAAAGTTGGAAATTGAGTACCTTTGCAACATGTACACACGTCTAAACTAAAGTTGCAAACCCGAGCTGTACAAGAAAGCCAACTGGGAGGAATGTACCTTTAAGCCTTATCTTAAGCATCAAACGAGTTCGTTTTTTTTTCTTCTAATTACTGTGTTTGACCTAGGTCTTCCGTGTAAAAGTCGTCTATTCGATGCTTACTATTTCCGCCGTCTTTCAAAATTTTCCACTCAGCTTTATTGAACTTGGTCAGCAAGAGTGACGACATTTCTTAAAGCGGCACTGTCACCGATTGAAAACCGTTCGCAAATACCGGTAGTGATATTGTAAACCTTTACAGCTTGCTCTCAGGTGCACTAGGACGTACCTAATTTTCACTCAGTAATTAAGAAGGCTCGTGGCTTGTTTGTTTCGCTAAAAGAAATGACATTGTTCATTCCTTCGCTTGATGCAAGCAAGTGGTAGATATAGCACTACATGTTGCCAGATTCTGCCTACTTTCAGTCTGCCATAATGCCACATTAATATCCGATTTGTCGCATGGGAGATCAGGTCTTGAGCAGAAATCGTGATTTTTTTTTGGCTTGGACTTCTTTGTACACGTTTATTACAGTTCAATCTACTGACGAAACAGTTTGTCCGAGAAAGCTGATTTTTAGCTTTTTTACAGACACTTCAGTTGATGTACAATTTTTCTATTAGGAATTTCAATTGATCGTGCCATTCAGGAGTTACGGGGTCCCTGAACGATCAATTTGATTGTTTTACATCGGTTTAAAAGTTGTTGTAAGATTTAGAATTGAGCGAATGACTTAAAGTCCGTAGGCTCTTGTATAAAATAAAGTAAATTAATCGTTGTTATTAGGCTACAATGCAAATCGGCAAACGCTAGCTACAAGGCGTAGAATGACGATTAACAGATGCTATCAATTCTGGTGCTAATAATAATTCACTCGTACTTTAAGAAAACGTAAAGACGAAGTCCTATCGTTATTGCCAATTTGCCAATTACACGGCGTGGTCTGACGCCACCCTCCCATATAAGGAGAACGATGTCCGTTGCCTACAGGGCCGTAGGACGCAAATGAAAAGTGGTACGGCCGAACCAAATGAGCTAATGGGGTCTGGGGAGCGCTGTAAAGTTCCCCCAGCAGGGTCCGGGGTTCTACCTGAAGCTGTTTCTGATACTGTAGAGTTATCTCGCTTCTGGAGGACAAGTTTTGAACAAATTTTGAAGGTTTTCTTTTTTAGTTAAAATATGGTTAACAGCAGGGGTGTATCTACGAATTTGTGGTGGGGGAGAAATTTTGAGAGGACCTTTTTTCTACCGCTTGTAGTTCGCCCCACCGACTAGTTCATTATCCTGACCGACAGTGAATTTTCGATTCTGAGGTTACTGTGTGCTATTAAGTGTAAGATTTGGATGGAAAGGGGCAAATTTTTTGGCATGTTTTAGTGTTTTCAAATTTCGTTAGTTCGTTAGTCGGGGCAGTAGTCCTTTCTTTTTTCCTCTGATACTGTGTGCTTGTGATTTCTTCTTTACTTACGTGAGATCATTTTAGGATAGGACCTTATCCTTATGTATGTAGCATGTAATAAGTAATTCCTACCCACCCACCCTCCGTAGATTTGCTACTGTCCACAATAACGGAGTTACCCCGTTTTGTATGTATGCGATGTTTCTGTTATCAGAGACTTACGAAATTACTTTTGAGAAATTTGCACTTGGATGGCTGTCTTCAATGTTGAACACTCTTGTTGAAGCTTACTTTGGATAGCACATGTCTTGAAGCGATTCTTTGACTTCTCACCCCCCCCCCCCCCCCCAAAAAAAAAAAAACCCTCCAAAAGCAAACCTTTTCTAGGACACATTGTCCTTCGTAGGGTGGGGGAAGAGCAACGGTGGGATTAGGAAATAGAAGAGCTAGCGGATCAGATGCTGTACAGTACATCAAAGCTCGGCAGGAAAGCCTTCATGTCACAGAGCCGCTTCAAAGCGTTGACATCAGTGGCTGTTTTTCTGTGTTTCATTGTGTGGTTTTTAAAAAAAAAGTATTTGCCGAAAAGTGGCGCGGCAAATGCCGCACCAGCCGTAGCGCTTCCTACGGCCATGGTTGCCTATTTTGCATACCGGCCTGTAAATAATACGAATAAAGGTGAACGGGACTGACAGAGAATTGCAGACAAACCAACTTCAAACAGAAAAACTTCCACTGAATGAGCGAGCAAAGCGAGTGAAATTCAGTGCGTTTGCAAGGAATAGAGAAGACCTACTTGATATGTCAAAGTATCACCAATTAGAAAACGAAGTCGTTTGTTTGCTGAACAAAAGTCAAATCAGCAAAGAGACACAAATAAGCTTTCCTGTAAGGTTTCAGACATCACAATGTAGGCCTACCTGGAGTGTCAAGTCCACGTGAAAACTTACTGCTATCCTCAACCATTGGAACCACCAAAACAAAGCGTTTTTTACATTTTTTTTTCTACTTTTGAACCCGGTAGTTACTTTAGAACCCTGAACTATATGGCTTAACAGTATCACTAAAACACGATTAAAAAAATCGTCATGTATCATCAAATAGGGTGATGAACTGAATGGAAACGACTTGACTGGTATTATATGAAGTGTGTATTTGAATCTCGTTTATTCAAAGCTGTATATACAGCTTAGTGGAGACGGTGATGCGGAAGGATAGACAGTGGTGGAGAACAGTAGTAAGGTTTCACGTGGACTAAACGCATTAGGAACACTGAGGTATCTGACAATTTACAGGAAAGCTTAATTGTGTTCCTTTGCCGTTTTGACTTTGGTTCAGAAACCTTTCCTTAAACATCAAACGAGTTCGATTATGTTTTCTGATAACAATTATGCTTCTTGTCATGTTGCCTTAAAAGGTGAGCTATTGGAAAAGCAGTGGAAAGCCAGTATTTTATTTACTAGTTGTGCCCGTGCTCATGCTGCGCACCCCCCCCCCTACCCACCACCCGCACATCCCTGCTCCCCCTTCCTCTGCCGCACCCCGTTACATCCGAGTTGCATCCCGTTCCTGCACTCCCATAGTGTGGGTTCTGAATATCTCTCCGGCACCTCAGGTGTTTGGTCTTTGGTTTTAAATTTATCAAACCGAAGACCGAACATGTGAATGGCTACCACATAGCCCCCCCCCCCCAATTACTTTAACCCCCACACTCCTGCACCCTCTCGGATAGACATGCGTGTCCCCTCATACACATGTAAAGTTTGGCCGTATCTCCTTTCGAACACCTAATGACAGTTATTAAGTAATTATCACCAATTATGGGTCATTACCCCGTTCGATTTGCCAGCCTTAGAACACCGTAAGAAGCAACAACTTTCCATGTGGACGGACGTTCCATTCTTTGCAACTTGTAACTTGATTTTTGGCGGAAAGCAAGCTATAAATGAAAAGAACGTTTTACTGCCAGAGACACTCGCAAAAGGTAGCTACAAGCGGCAGAGATGCTCTTTGTCGTCTTGTAGGACAAATTCAAGTTGATCGATGTCACGTTGTAAATAATTCTTGTTGTATTTTTTGCTGAATGAGACGAAATAAATTGGATCATTTTGTTTGCAAGCGTGAGTCGACCCATTGAATTTATAATGGCGGCAGCGGTGGTCGCGAACTAAGCCATCCAGGTTGAGCAAGTATTTTTTTCCTCCACGTTCGAAGTAAGAAGAAATTTGCACCATTCAATTTATAATGGTGGCAAGCGGTGGCGACTAACCAGGTCCTCCAGGACGAATTTTTTTTCCAGACCATTGAATTTAAAATGGTGTTCGGCGAGAAGTTGGCGACAGGAGTTCATGAATAACTTCAGGCGGGTGGCCAAGAGTACCGAAGCAGGAAGATCTCTCCAGTAAGTGTGTCACTCGTCTGGAGGCAAGACCACGCAAGTTGGAAGGCTAAGCAGAAGATTGACGGAGAGGATTACTGCAGTTGGGCAAAGAACCGAGGCAACCAGGCACGAGGATGAGCGATCCGGTAGGAGCAGCATAAAGTCAAGTGTCTTGGAAGATTTGGCCGAATCCGGGGTCGAGGAAGAGGCAGATCGTGGCTGAAGGTTTTTGCGGCGGCAGGGAATCATCGTCAAGGCTGATGTGAAGGCGCTGACTTGGTGTTTTATTGCAACACGGCAACAGGGGTAAGGGGCCATTCAAAAACCACGTGGTCGGCCAGGGGATGGGGGGGGGGGGGGAGGTCGTCTTTCGGCCACAACTAACCACAGTGGGAGGAGGGGGGAGGGTTTCCAAGTAAACCACGTGGCTATTGCAATGAAGGGAAAGCCTTATCTCCAATGGATTGGTGATTTACCGTATAAGAGTCTATGCATAGCATCTTAGCCAGCCTTATAATTGTTCCTATATTGTTCCTATATTGTTCCTATATTGTTCCTTTATTGTTCCTATATTGTTCCTTAACGTCTCAGCCCCATTCAACCGAACTAAATTTCCCGCATAGTGGTGAAAGATACCGGGAGCTTGTCGCAGAAATCTTCACCAACGTAAGACTGCGTTTCCCTCACTCGTACTAAATTCATTTAGACAGGGTGTCCCTTTTCATTATTAAAAAGGAATCGGGGAGGTAAGACCTTTAGGAAACAAAATACATTTTCATATGAAAAATTTGGCAGAGCACCCCCCTTAACAGAATTCTGGATCCGCCCCTAGTCTTACTCAGGCTAAAGTCGTCGTAAAGGGATGTAGGTGGCAGCAAAATGCTTCGTTCAATTTAGTTCGATCACACCTATAACGTCTTTTGCGGTTTGAAGCCCAGAATGTGAGCCTCAGTGCCCCCTTTTTTCCCCGGAACAGGGCGGGCACTAAGGCTTACACTCTGGGTTTCAAACCGTAAAAGACGTTGTAGGTGTGATCGAATCCAATCAGCACGATTAGAGTGTAGAAAAAATTTCTTTTCAGTCTGGGTGGTGTCAGTGTGGAACTCTTTGCCAAAAAAGGTTGTTTCTGCGCATTGCCCTCAGCTCTTCAAAACCCTATTAAAGGAGGTTTGTCTTCGGAAGTTCCTGAAACAACCTGCATTTCTGAAGTAAAGATAGGGAAGAGTGTAAGTGGCACCTGCCCTTCTGCATCCCGACCACTTTTTTTTGTTATTAAAGCTGATTTATTATTATTATTAACTAAATTGAACGAAGCATTTTGCTGCCACCTACGTACCTTTACGACGACTTTAACATGAGATGACATGTAGAGAACATTCCTAATGTTTGACCGGCTGCCATTTTGGATGGGCTCATCGTATCGAAGCTATCGTTGCGGCAATTTACTCGCCTAATGAAGACCTTTCAAATTAGATATTCGTCCCCCCCCCCATTTCATTGAACATTTCTGAGTTGGGACCCTTGGGACCCCCACGGGGGGCTGGCGTAATGCTGGTTGTACGAAAAGGTAGATCCTTTAACCAAACTTACATTGCCAGTTTCACTATTTTCTTTCAATCCCTTAAAAAGTTGTGAGGGTGTTCTCGGACTTTTGAGACACCCTGTATAGTGTGCTGCTAAAATGTCGACTGTTTCACTGGAACAATTCAATGCAGTGATGGCCTACGTAATAATGAGCTTATTAGGTTACAATTTTCTACTTTCCGTCTCAGTTACAAATCTCGATAAAGTTCATAGTCTTGCAGCCGTTGCAGATCGCCCAAAAATTGGTGAAAATATTTCACACGAATCAAACAGCTGCATGTATTAAAAGCGAAAGTGGAGTATGAGGGTACTTGTCGTTGAGTTTCTCATGTCGAACACTAGCAATTCACCAAATTTGGTACGGCACAATAACAAATTCTGTATGAAGTGGTCACGCATTTGTCGAAAACGTATAAGGTGTAATTTTTTTACGTGGAGGGGGGGGGGGGCCCGGGGTTTTTTGAGGGGTTCTAGATCTGGCCACAGATAACCACACAGGGGGGAAGGGGGGGTTAAAAATGACTTAACCATTACCAAGGCACAGTATATTTCGTATGGTTTGGCGGCGCTATATTATGAGCTTGGTCCAGAGAGTTCCTGTCGTGCGAGACAGCTGCGGATATGATCGAATCGAGCTGGCCCGTGCTTTGAATTCAATGGGAATGATGTGACACGGTCTCGTTTCGAGACGTTGTTACACATAAGGTAATTTCAGCAATGAAGACAGATAATTTATGGTTCCTCTCATAACGCAGTGAAGTGAGAAAATGTTGGCTCCAGTAGAAGTACTTTTACAGTAAAACCGATTTAAAAACAAGGTTTGTACTTCAACGTCGCTCTTCACGCATCGATCATCCTCCCCTTGTGGTTGCTAGGCAACAACAAGTAACGCAGGCAAGCCATCTAAATTCAACTGCCCAAAAGCCAAACAAACAAAATAATTGTGAAATATTGAATTACTGTACGTACTTTTAATTTATTTAATTCAAAAAAACTAAGTAACATAAGACGAATTAAGAATAAATACGACTTTAGTTCCACGTGTCTAAAAAAAAAACACTATCACGAAAAACTGTTGGACTACGCACGGTAACTGTTACTGTTAAATCGATAGCAGTCTTGTGATTTCGATGGTTTTGTGATGCGAAAATAGTTTACAATAAATTCACACGTGTGACCTTGAAGCGTGTGTAAATCCTGGATTAAAGAGAAAAAAAGCGTGGTCAAAGTAAAACATTGAGTGTTAGTTGTCAGATAAGCATGCATTTCAATGCGACCGCTCGTTTATTTACACACGTAACCGGTACAAAGTGTAGTTGCAAATCAACATCGTCTTTTGTCCACTCCCGATCATTTCGTAAGATTTCCCGTATCCAGACGTTAAGCCTTTAGTGTTGCATTAATCTTCTTTCATGGATTAGCTCTGTTGACAAACGTTTTGAATCCTAGCACGAAACAAAGCATCAGCGCATCGTTTTCCCTCTCACCGCCGTACCAATTTGGCGCCGCCGCTTACGTTAATTGCTGCTAACACCGATTACAACCATAAAAAAAAATGGCAAACTAGGCTGCGGTCCCCACTCCCAAATAACTGCTTTCATGTATGTGTACAATAATACGTCTTATTATTGACGTGTCCAAAAAACTGGGCTGCAAAATGGGTGATAGACGCGGCAGTTTTTTTTCCCGGCGTCTGTACATAACTTGCCCGGTAAAGCTTATAGGACTACGCACCTTGCAGGAGCCGTATAGGAAAACCTCACGACACCGTAGCAGCCATTGCACACTTTCTGGCTTGTGTGTTTGGGTAATTGTTTGGAAACCTTACTTTTCACGCTATTGACTTAATTTACCTACCTATCGATTCCTTTCGTCGTTAGGGTTCCAAAAATCATAACGAAAACGTGTGCAAACGTTTTTTTATTTTAAAAAAATTATTAAAACACGCTAAAACGCTACGCACAACAAGCTAGAAGCGGCAGCTATTCTACGCGATGATTCCGCAACTAGAAAACCTGATTTCAACCAGAACGTTACTAAACGAAAATTATCTCTTTCCTAGGCAGACGGTGATATTTGTGGCCGGATTTACAGTCCGCAGGGGCGCGCTTCGCGCGCATTATCATATACATCGAGAATTGGTGTAATCAGAAATAGTATGACGCAAGCATTTGTGAAACAAGGAACAAATAATGCTACTTCCTTGTTTCACAAATGCTTGCGTCATACTTTTTCTGATTACACCAATTCTCGATGTATATAATAATGCGCGCGAAGCGCGCCCCTGCGGTCTGTGATTCCGGCCGCAAATATCGATATACACCAACCAATTTTTCGTCTGCTTCAGCCATTTCGTCTGCTACCGGAACGAGATAATTTCCGTATACTCAGGGGCACGGAATCAGGTTTTCTTGTTGCCCCTCCACCTCGCATTATCGCGATGACGGAACGACAGTTGTGCGTAGCGTTTTAGCGTGTTTTAATAATATTTTTTAAATAAAAAAGCGTTTGCACATGTTTTCGTTATGATTTTCGGAACCCTAACGACGAAAGGAATCGATAGGTAGGTGAATAAGGTCGATAGCGTGAAAAGTAAGGTTTCCAAACAATTACCTGTGTTTGTTCTAAACTCTCCACATTCACTAACCCTAGATTCGAAATACTTTACGACGTTTTAAACTATCTCCCGAACTTAACTGTTTTACCGCGTTTCCCTAACGAATCCGAATTCGACGCCGGCGCCATGTCTGGGCTCGATTGAACTCGCTGTTGGCAAGGTGCACCTATCGTACTGGCAAACATGGGCGATATTCGACGAACGCCGAGTCATTCTTTCAGTGGCCGGACTCTAGAGAGGGAGCTTGAATTAGAGCAGGAAAGGTTAGATGAGGATTTAAGAATGAAAAGAGAAGCTTGGGAAAAAGAAAAGTTAGAATGGGAAGCAGAAATTGTGAAAAGAAGGGTACAAACAGAAGAGATTGAAAGACAGATTCAGAAAATAAGATGTAAAAGGGGAGAAATGTATAGAGTGGAGATATTTCGGGAAAGGAAGATTTTATTGGGTACCAAGGTAGTGGTGGTATTTGCAATATGGTGGGAACTTGTGTAGTACTGGTAATTTGCATGTTGGCGGGAAAGCAAACAATGGGATGAATGCTAGTGTTGGAAACGATGTCCCGGGCAACAAGGAGCAAGCTTCGGCTGACAGTGCATAGGCACAGCCGCAAGCAAATAACCAGGCAGGAGGGAGAGCGCCTTTAATGCAAGGGGAGCTGGGAAAAGGGAATGGTAGTAAACTAAATGAAGGTTACGATTTTCCTTTAAGCTGGTATCGAATGTGCTATTGCAACAGAATGTGAAAGAAAGCTAGGGAGCGGGAAAGGTAATTACAAAGTGTTTGTAAAGTTGTAACGAAAGTAGTAAAGGTGACGAGCAGTCAATTGATACATTCATTGAGGGCAACGTACTTGAATGTTTGTTTATGCTCAAAGACCAAGAGGTGGGAACGTTAGATAATATTGTTGCCAGCAAAGATGTTGCAAAAACTGGAATGCTGGAATCTAGTGTCAAGGTCGTTGCTATGAAGGCCGATAAAATGGAAAAAGGTGGAAAGCAACCTGCTAGAGTAAATAAAGACACGAATGTTGTGAGTTCAGGCAAAAAGGCTGTTTGTAAAGGGGTTAAAAATGTAGCGAAGAAAGCAAGAGTTTGATTTGGTGTGGTGACTATAGGATGAAATTACTTGTTGGGAATGAAAGCTGGTGTGGGCTGGTGTGGTTGTGGGCAGGGTAGTTGTTTGGTTCGGTGTGTGGGTTACGAAAAGGGGTTGACAGAAAGAAAATTTTCTGGGAAAAAGGGAGGTCTGGCAATCTAGTTGATTATGACGTTGGATGGGGAAGGGGACGAAACAATGGTCCTGGCAAGCCAGTCGATGGTGTTTACAAGTTGGGAGCAGGTTTGAGGTTGAGCATTGTCTTTCAATCTGCTGATCACATGAGGGATTTGAGGAAGTGTCTTGATGTGTTTGTGTATTCTTTGTATTTTGGTGGGGGAAAGGCAGCTCAGTCTGCAAACGCCCTATTGCCGAGTGTGGAAGGGGGGTTTGCCTTGTGTGTGATTGTTCTCCGGTGGTGAACTATGTAACTGTTGAGCTGCAACTGGAGGTTGGTTTGTTTGGTGTAGTTTTTGTGTGGTACAGTAGTGTGTTGAGATCGGTTTGAGTTGTGAAGGAGCGAAAAGAAAGTCTATTGTAAGCTTACTTATGGTGTGTGGAAAGTATCATAAATGGATGGATTGCTTGTTAAAGAATGTGATCGAGGAAGAAGAGGTGTGTTTTTGGGTGCAACGCAGGGTGTTGTCAGTGGAGCGGTGTGGTGATGTGCTGGCCCTGTTGCTGTGTTGCAAAGGTATGGTTAAGTGGTGAAGCAGTGCTGTGTTGTGTTGATGGAGTGGTGGTGTAAGCGGTGTTGTGTGATGCTGGTGAGATGTGGTGCAAGTTGTGTGTGGAATGAAGTGCGTAATGGCTGTGTGTGCTCAAGAAGGAAGATGGTGGTGTTTCCCGACTGTGTGTGATCTGAAGCCTATTTTGTGCCATCCTGGTGATTAACATCACTAGGGAACCAGCGGCTAACCGAGATTTGTTTGGCAACAAGTCTCAATCTAGGGTTGGAGGTGTAAGGTTTGGCCGTATCTCCATTCGAACACCTAATGACAGTTATTAAGTAATTATCAGCAATTATGGGCCATTACCCCGTTCGACCCCGTTTTCGCTGAAGGAGACGAAGTAAATTGGATCATTTTGTTAGCAAGCGTGAGTCGACCCATTGAATTTATACACACTTGCGGCCTCCCCCTCCCCGAAAACGTCGCCCCATGACGTTTGGTGCAGCCCCAGAAAGGTCGCTGGCGTGTGTTTGACTGAAGGCTAAAAAACCCTATCACTGAGAAATCCAGCGTTCAGTTAAGTAAGTAATCCCATGTTTAAGTTAATCCTAAGAAACAACTCACTTCGGTACCGCGTATTGCCCCCCACACACACGTACCCTGGCCCCCTCTCCCCAACCCCCCGAAAACACCGCCCCGTGACATTTCCCCGCCTTTGGTGCAGTTCCCGGAAAAGTCGCATGTGTATGTTTGACTGAAGGCTAAAAAAGCCCTATCTCTGAGAAATCTAGCATTCGGAAAGCAAGTAACCCTATGTTTAAGTTAGTCCTTTAAAACAATTCACCTCGGTACCGTGCATTGCGAAATTGTTGCAAGCAACGATTGTTGCCGCCCACTTAAAAACAATTCAACTCCTTTCTGGAAGTGAACATTTAAGAAATAAATGTGACTTTCCATCGTATCAGGCTCGAAATTAAGAACCAATAGTCGTTTGGTTTAAAGTTGTCTGGTTTAGTAGACACGGATTGTTTTTGTTTTTTTAGCACAAACGCCGACAATGGCACATTTCACGCGACTAAAACTTTGTTGCCGCTTTAGTACCACAACAATCGCCAAAATATGATCCAAATTTTAGCGGACGTAAAGCTAGGGTTAGCGACCATTTTGGAATTAAAAGTTAACTGCAAACACCGACTACTCAATATATCCCAATATATCGACCAGAGAGAGATCGGCCAGCCTGAAAAAATGGCTCCTGAAAGAAAGCATGTGTGCAATTGAATTGAAAGACGCTTGCACGACAGTACATAACATCTAGAAGCGTGCTAGAACTTCGCCCATCAAGTTAGTTTTAGATGGTTAGTGCATATTATTTTATTGGTGTTCAGTGGTATCGTATTGTTGGCTGATGACGAGCCAAAATATAAGAAAGTTGGGGAAATCGTGTGTCTCTGCGGCGTTCAGCTGAATTAATGCAATAGATTACAATTTTTATAATATTACAGGAATTGTAATAAATAGTTAAATACTAATGCTGTTCTTGTTGTAATACTGATAATTAATATTTTGATTTGTTTGTAACTATGACTTATAAAGTGGCACTATCACCGATTGAAAACAAAAGAAAATAAATACCGTGGCGCCATCTAGCGACAGTAATATTGTTAATCTTTACAGATGGCTCCCAGGTGCACGAGGACGTACCAAATTTTCACTCAAGAATTGAGGAGGTCGTGGCTTGTTTGTCTCGTTGAAAGAAATACCGTTGTGCATTTCTTTGCCTGGTGAAAGCAAGTGCTAGATAGCGCTAGATGTTGCCAGATTCTGCAGACTTTCAATCGGTGATAATGCCACCTTAGATAAATATGGGGCCACTTTATACTGAACATTATTGTTCCTTGCGCTTTCAGTAACTCTTGCTTTGGCTGAACGATAGTTTCGCAGCTAAAAATTATAAATAATTACCTCAGGAGTACTATGTCGCAAGAGCGGTTCAAGAGGTCGGCAATATTAAGCGTAGAGTGCCACAAACTAGGCAAATAAATTTAGGTGACATAACAGTTTGACGAAAAGAATTGTAAACACAGCTACAAGTTGTAATGCAAGTTGTATATGTGTAAGTAAAAATTTAATTAAAATATTAAAATACACGTGTTTAATTTGTCATAAGTTTATTTGTGGGTATCCTGGGTGAGGGGGCACACACTGAAATTTTGCGGGGGGGGGGGGGGGCGCAACATGATGTAGTTACGCCACTGCGTCTTGTGCTGTTATTTTTATTGCTTGTCTATGTTATCAAGTGCAGTAGTTAATAGTTTTCTCTTTTAGAATATCACGATGGATGATCTGGTAAGTTCCCAGATCTTCAATAAGTTGAATTGAAATTAACTGACTTGTGCTTAAAACGTCGAAAAAACAGCTCCAACGTCAACATCGCACTGGTTTTGCGAATTCAGCTATACGATTCAGTCGATATCCGACATAATCCGACGGATTTTAATGAATTGCGTAACTAAGCGAACAACCGGAATTAAAACTGGCCTTGCAAGAAGCTACTGTAGTGTGGTAAAAGAAAAGAAAAAAAAACGGCTGCTAACTGTTTGCTTCGTTATCACTTTGCCTTATTTCTTGTTTATTAAGTACTAGCATCGTATCCGGCTTTGCCCGGGGATTTGTTTCACCCGTGGTTGTTTCCCAGTATATGCTCGGTGCTGCCTGATCGTTCACTGCAACAGTCGATTTTTGTTTGTGTAACACTCCCCCTTTCCGCCAATCCTCTCCCTCCCCTATCCCTTTCTTCTTTTATCCCGTCCTCTCCCTCTCCTCTTGGTTTCCTTCCCTTTCTCCTCTTTGCTATACGTAGTTGGGCACGTACCCGGCTCCCGTTCTTGTTTGTTTGTTCTCTTCTAGGTTCAGTTAATGCGTAATCGTATGCTTAATGGTAACAGCTTACTTTGCCCCCCCCCCCACTCTCTGTCTCTGTGGCTTAAGCGATGCGTACCGTGTGAAAAAGAAGTGTGCATGACGTCATGTAATACTTGCCCTTGAGATTACCACGGTGTTTAGTTAAAAGGATAATTGTTAGAGCAAATTGTTAGTCGAGGCAACAATGTGCCAATTGCAACTTCTTTTCAGCGCAACAACGTCCCAGTTTCAACTTCATGCCAAAGAATTGACACACTCGCACGTCTTTGCGGTTGCTTCATTTCTGCTATGAGACTTTGGTTTATAATGTAAGAGAAGATGCATGTTTACCAAGTCCTATAAGGCCTATACACCAAACTTGGTATAAAAATACTAAAAAATATGCAGACATATTAAGTATAACAACCTTCTCTCTAACATGGACGACTGAGGGCAAACCTTACAATAACTGCTAGTGTTATTAGCAATTCATTTTTTTCTTAAATCATTTTGTGACAACAGTGAGAAGGCCAGACCCACTAGCGATGGCAATGCTTTAAACTTACTCTGGCTTGGATCAAGGTTGGAATGAACTCATGACGGAAGGGAAAACCGTTATTTTGGGGTTCAACAATGTTTCCGTAGGAATGGATGGTACACTACCGTGTACATAGAGATAGAGATACAAAGGTACAATGTGAATATAATTTTTGGAATGCACTGTTTGACATAAAGATGATACACAATACCTGGCGAGCCTATCTGGAGAGTGCAACGACAGTTTCCACTGCCTTCCATCTTTAGTCTCATACCTTAAGTTAAGGCCCTTGTGGGCCTCACTCCTCTGATGCTATGACTCCATATTATGTATTACGTGTATCCTTTATTATTGATAATGTATTTCAGTCATGCTATGTACTTTCATGTGTGGTCTTGCATTTGGAGATCAGTGGTCAAGATGGCTCAGGCCAGGGAGCTTGGATTATACGTAGATAGGGTGGACCCACTAGTTGAACGCGTCTGAGCTATAGCGCAGCTATTTCCTGTGGTAAAGTATATACGAGCGAGATTCAGTTGATGATGTTTTTGCTCCCAAACTAATCCTCGAAGCAGACGACGCTTGGTTTTTCGAAACCAACAAAAAGGTTTGTTTCAACTAGCGAGTAGTTTTTAACGAAATTAATGAATAATTATGAACTATCTGATCGTTCAATCTTTGCTGAACGTTAAAATACACATTATTAAAACAAAACGACACATTTTTACCAGATTACCTAATAAATTACCCAAGACGAGAGTAGCTAACGTCGTTGTATTGTATTGTACTTTATTAAGCATTGGCCCACAGCCATGCGCTTACACTAATCTATACAATATACAACTATACATCTCGTCTTGTTGCTTGACAGATAGCCACAATCGCCCTCCAACGCCTCCTACTCACTACAGAGTCCAACTGAACACTCAGAGTACTCCCTATATTATTACCAAATCCAAATTGCCCAAGAATGGCCTGCCGGTGAGTTCCATAGAACGGGCACTCCAGAAGAAAGTCCAGCCCAGACGAAACGCATGACCCCTTAGCCTAGTATGCCCGATTCGCAATCTAGAAATAGTCGCAGCTTCATGTAGCAGGAGATGAGCAATTTCTTGTGACATACCTATTTTGGGGTGTATCTCATACAATCTCCCTGTTGCACTCCTATCCCACTCCTCTTGCCACCTACTCCTTACCCACACACTGATCACTGGATACTAATCTTTGGGAACACATGGAACCGTCACTGGGTTTTCCTTCCTGCATAGCATGCTCGTTTCCTAACAAATTGCTGTGCCCCTTAACCCACATTACCCCAACATTAGCAACGCGGCTAGCATTGAACAACTTCCAACAAATTTCCAAGGCCAACGGATGATCAAATTTCATCATTGCCACAAACTGCCGCAGTCCAGTCGTAAGTCCAGCTCCATAGCTATATCCAATGCCACTGAAATTGCTGCTAGTTCACTCACAAACACTGAACCAGCTGTCACTAGGAAGCGCCTGACACCTAATTTGAAGCTCGGTATAAAGATCCCTATACCTCCTTGCCAAGTGTCACTGTGACACACGCACCTTCGTGACATGAGGGTGATGACTTTGCGAAAAAATTCCGGTCATGCTACTGCCCCATGCCCACGGACACGGCGGGGACACATAATTAGGAACCGAAAATTGTTCCAAAAAGGGCTCTAACAATAGCGTTGCCCGCAGCCCCCTTGTACCCAAACAACTCCGTGCCAATGGTCTCAAGTGCCGATAGTCATTGATAATCACACCCAATACATCCTCCTGACCTCTACCAACGCATCTTAGACTCAACTTCAACAGAAGCTCTGAGATGCATTGGTGCCTCACCTGCTTCAACTAAAAGTGCCGAAATGGGAGTTGATGGCAGACAGTGCAGAATAAGCCGTAAGCAGTCATTTACTACCACTTGCAAATCACTTAACAATTTCCGAGAGTGCGCTAGAAAAGGCAAATGAAAGTCCATACACGATCTAACATAAGACTTTAAAAAGAGTGCATTACCACCCTGGTCCCTGTGTGTTTGCCCCCCCCCCCCCCCGAGAACTTTAAACGCCCTCATACGACTGGCAACAGTCTGCTTGACCAACGCAACATCTTTTATCCAATTCAACTGAGCGTCCAAGATCATCCCAAGATACCGTACTTGGGGAACTGCTTGTATATTGACTGTGCCTAAATTAAGAGTCACTGGCAGAATATCCTGCCTGGTGAAGACTACTAATTCCGTCTTCTTCACCGCCAATGCCAGACCTCTATTACCTAGCAGAACCACTGCCTTTTGTACGACTTGCTCCATAAGCCATACAAGATTAGCAACATCGTCTCCCACGAGCCAAAATGCCATGTCATCTGCGTACACTACAATGTTCACTGTCTCGCCCAATTCTAAAATAATGTCATTGAGGATTGCCGCAAAGAGAAACGGGATTAAGCAACTGCCCTGGGGCAACCCCCAAATCAGTTGTAAAAGTGTCAGACCAAAAGCCATCAACCCTTGTTGCGTATGGCCTCTTTCCTAGCAATGCCAGAACTGCATCTGCTAATTGTTTGCTGACTCCCAATCGACACAACGAATGATAGACCCAGTCAGACATTACCGTATCATATGCTGCCCGGATATCCAAGAATATTGCCAACACAACATATCCTTGAGCCCATTCCTCTCTAATACTTGATTCCAAAAATAAAATAGCGTCCTGGGCACTGCAATGTTCACGATACCCAAACTGCCTTGCAGCCAATTTTCCTGAGTGCTCCAAAACCCAATTTAATCTTCTAACTAGAAGCCGCTCGTACAATTTCCTAATACACCATAGTAGTGCAATTGGACGATACCCTATCAACGAAGAGCGGGGTTTTCCACGTTTACCCACTGGCGTTAGAATCGCAAACTGCCAGGATGGTGGTACACTGTGCCCCTCAAAAACATTCTGGAACTGGGATAAAAGCTCTCTCTTGGCTTCCTCACGTAAAGCCTTTAATTCTCTGCAGGAGACCTTGTCTATTCCCATTGCACTATGAGAGTTGCAACACACCAATGCAGCATTTAACTCATTCATCGTTAGTGGTAACTCAGTCCCTCCTGACCAAACTTGATTGGTCCAATCAGGCGCCCGGCCCAAAGTGAGTTCATATACTCACCAAAACAATGTCATGCTTTACGATGATCGCTTGTGACGGTGCTCTCCGTCTGATAACAAACGTTGCTGTTTTCAGTCGCATTTTCGTTTGTACTGGTAGGTTAATGCACTTTAAAACAATTTACACAATTGGAGCCGTCTGGCTTACGTTTGATGATGAGTACTCGTTCGTTTGTTAGTTCAATTTGTGTTGATTCATCAGCAAAATCAAAAGCCAATGAGGTACAAGAATAAGTAAAATGGCACGAAATGGGAGCTGAGACGTCAGACGCGTTTGTGTATGGTAAAGCAGCTCCCAAACTCTCGCACGGTTTCTCGCGGTAAAGTGAAATAGTAAGTGGGTCCACCATATCAAAGACACGTATAATCCAAGCTCCCTGGCTTAGGCCTTGCTTGCTTCCTAATACTATCGTTCCGCTCGACCTTGCTTGCCACCAGGGGGTCACAACTGTACTAGAAACAATGCATTCCAAACCTTTGCACTCCACTTTTCTTCCAACGCTTGGCCGACGTCAATAAAGCCAACATGGCTCCAGCCAACATCCGGTTTTTGTCTGAATGAGATCTGATGAAATTTGCCAAAGGCCAATCCTACAATATATTTATTTATTTTATTAAAAAAAATTATTGTAACCTCTCCTATAAAGAGCACGACAACAGTTTCAGATTAAAAGAACAATTTCACGAATCTCATTCAGGCGAGTGCGAGAACTGGGTACAACCGTAGGCGCCGACATATAAAAAAATATGGTGGCACCTAGTTGTATTCCGTTCTCGCCTCTGCTCTTGCCTAATGAGATTCTTGAAATTGTTGTCATGCTTTTTTATAGGGGGGGGGGTGGCTACAATAATTATGTAAATAAAATAAATATATAGTAAGATTACCATATTGAAGTTTACCATATATCGTCCTGGGATACACATCCCATAATTCATCATTTCTGTCGTAATGGTGCGATGAAGGTAAGTATGTATAGAGCAGGTTGCCACAAATCTGAAAACGCTGTACATCTTAAAAATGATGCAAACAGCAATTTCTAAAATCGAACAGCTATTGGGAACTTAGTTCAAAATTTTTCCTGTGCCAGGATAAATTTTGCAAAGAGTATCACAGTGTAACTGTAGCCATGCGTGTTTTACCCTACTCGTCGGACTTGTGTTTCTCCAACATTGTGTACCCCATGAGAATCATTGTGGCGGCTGCCATCTCATAATCTCAGAGTGGACGTATCGATGCTGGCTGCGCCTTCAGTCATGAATCTGCTTGTCCGGTAAATACAGTTTACCATATATCGTCCCTAGTTGGCACTAGGAGTAGCTGTTAGCAGAGGTGGCTCATGGGATACCAGGATATACTACAGGAAGTACTTTGCACCATCTGTGGTGGGAGATAGTTGTAGCTCTGGGTATAAAAGGCCCGGCAGCCCCTTGAGCTTCAGTCTGGGAGCAGGTCCCTAACCAGCAACAACTCTCTTGGAATTACGCCACTCCAGGGGTGCATAAAATTCTTACTGGACAAAATTTCTCACAAAATTGTTCTATATATTTTCCAAATTTCCACAGCCTTTCACTATGTAAGCAAGTCATTTTTCCGTGAATTTCCAGTGCTCTGAAATTTCCCGCAAACCTCGTTCTAGCGTTCTGGCATATTCTGCACCCCTGTGCCACTCCACTGCAGTCTAACCTAGAGCATCCCGAACCACTGATCTTCGTAAGGACAGACTGCGTCGCCCCGGAAATAAACCCTGAATTCCGCCATCCTTCTGGCTCCTTTCTTGAACTGATGTAAGTGGGGTTGCAAGAGAAATTTCCAGTATCCAAGGCCACCTGCGTATGGTCGGGTCAAGGTGATGGTAGTCTTGCTACGGATTCAGGAGATGTCCCAATAAAAAACCAAAAATTTTTAAAAATAAAAACATTAATTTGCAAATGATGAGTGTTCCCACATTTGAATAAATACAAATGAAAATATTTAGGAAGCACTATTTCAACTACGATGTATTAATTTTATTATAACAAAATACCTGAAAAACAAAAAGGATTATTAACAACATTATTACTTTCGTTTATTCCATGCATACATAGTACACGTTTCTTTACAATCAACCAAATATTAAAGATGCCACGACAATACACTGAATATGTGACATGTTCCAATACGATCAGGAAATCAAGACAATACCTAACAAATCAATAGTACACACCTTAAGACCAGACAACATAGGATTATCTAGGAAAGAAGCACAATTACGTATACAATTCAATGGTATAAATATAGTATTACATACGTATAAAAATTAGATACAATTGGAAACTAATGGGAGTGTACTTCCATTTGGCGAGATCAAAAATGTGTACAATGAATAACAAAATAACATGAAATAACATGATATCAGTTTCACAATCATGATAGTTCGTGATTATTCAACATATCTGTCCGTAGTTTCTTCAGTTTTCGTCATTCATTACAAACTGATTTTGATTTACATGATTGTAAGGATTAAATATTTTTGTTCGTAAATTACTTCTTGTTTTATAAGGAACTGTAATTTGATCGCAACGCAACTTGCTCAAGCATTATGGCTCTGTCGTCATTGCCAGTTTCGTATAATGTTTTGGGTTTTAAAAAAAGTACAGTACAATTTTTACATATTTAACTTCGGATATCTGAGTTCAAATGCTTACTAAATATTTCACTTAATAGCTTTTCAAACCCATAGATAGCATTACCATTTTTATAAACTATTTTTACTGTTACATTGACGCAATAAATAAAGGTATTTTAAGACCTAAAATGGTCAGTTTAACAAACCAAACGTCTAGTTTTAAGGCTTTTCGTTAGATGAGATGCGTTATTTCTATAAAGTTGATATATGTGAAAGTTATCTTAAATTAGATCACCTTATCAAGAATTAAATTAAGTACCTATAACTTGTCATAATTTCAACTTATGTCTTAATGGCACTGAGAATCAGCCAAAAATGTTTGGTACCACATCTACTGTATTAGTATCAGACAACTAAAATTAGGTGGGGAATTGCTAAAGCTGATTATGGAATGGCTGGAACACTACATGTTCACTGAAATTTACAAACACTGTTACCATGTGGATTGACCAGTTTAGGTAGTTTAATCCAATACTGATTACCTTGTGCGAACATTTTACCAATACCAATACAATATCGATATCAAACCCACACCCAATACTCCTTCCTACTCCTCCACTATTTCAAAGCAAGAATTGGGTAGATCGTCAATTTTGAAATAGTTTTGGACATAAATAGCACGTTTTCACCTTGTTGACATCCAAATCCAAAATTGCACAGTAAATTCCTGCTATAACGACCTTCGACTAGAGAAATTCTCCCTTTACAACTTCTGTCTAAGGAACATTACCATAAAGCATAATTTTTTCGGTATTCATGGGTCTAGTGACGTATTAAAAATCATCCTGGTAAGGAACCAATGTACGAAACACGGTATTAACAAAGAATGCAGTGAATTCATCAGAATATGAAAATGGTAAACCCAAACCATCATACAAAACTTGACCGATAGGTAAATTTAATTTTACAGTTTATATACCCTAACTCTCTAGTACAATCAACATGCGGATGTAGTTCGATCTGGCTTAATGTTTACCTGTAATGATTTTACACTCAGTACTTTTGAAATCAGTTCACTCACAGTTTGCTAAGCAGAAGGTTTTCTGTATTAAAAACGTTTTGTTTTTTATAAAGAAGTACTTTATGGTATACTAGCTTGTTTGTAAAGAAGTACTTACCTTTAGTGGAGTTTAAAGCTCCCAGGAAGATTTTTGCCTGATTCCTACTTTAAAATGCTGAAACCTGAGAATCAGAAAAGACAACATCTTGTTTGGTTCCCAGTAATCACCCGTTTAAGTTCAAAAAGCAACTTAACCCATTTAGCATGACCAAACTGGAAATATAGGCACTAAGGACCGGTATTTCTGCCTGTTCTGATCCGATTCCGATGCAGTTGATGCCGAACAAAGAATGACAATATTGGCTACTAGCCTACTACCTATTTTACAGTACAGCTGATATCAACGTCAATAACGATCAATGCCTATTTTTACAATACGGTCAATCAATGTCAATAACTGTTAATGCCTATGTTACAATATCTTTGCTGGCCCTGCGTCAAGTTGTTCATTCCAATATAAACATCATAATGTAAATAACAGTATATGGTAAACTGAAGTTATATCTTCAAAACACACGAATTATAAAGGTAACAAGTTTATAATCTCTACCCGTTAACTACAAAACGAGCCATTCATTTGTAACAGATTTACAGTAATCACTGTAATAGGAACACTAATACTATTTAAACGTAACACTATATGTTTTATGTAGTTGATCATTCTACGAACTGGAAGCTTAAAAACATGGTATCAGTTAGTGACATTCTACTACGCAATGTACAGCGATTTAAAGCACTACAGTCAAATTAATACCCATTCACATTATAGCGTCATGAAAAGGAGTTATTTTCCATTGCAGAATTGCTACCTGTTGTTCTGAAGTAGATCAACATGTGTCAGTAGCTTCTGCGTGTGCTAAATTATAAGATACTTAAAACATGAAATTATCGTTGCAGTAAATTATTATATTTAGAGGCGATTATTTTATTTTACACCCTTTAACTTACACAGATAATGACCGTGGTATAATGGAACACTCCAGTCAGACGCTCATCAACACACGATTTAGTCGCTAAAGTGCTCCACCCTCCGACAGATTATTCGTCAGTAAAAACACACATTTAAAATCGTGGCTCACGCCGTGTCGTAAATGAATCAGTACACGGTTGACACGTATCAATCTGGATTGTTCTATTAGGCCACACTTCTCAAGATTTGATGAACAGTGTCGGTAGCTTGAAATGCCATTCTAGTCTTGATTTTCTGATGAGAAGGGTGGCGGTACCTCTTAGCATATCAGTTATGCTACACCAACAAACATTACATGGCATACCATCACCAATCATTACCATTCACCTTCATATAGTTATCCCAATGCACATCGTCACCAATATTGTTACCATGCACCTTCAGATGTTCATTACAATGCACACCTTCACCAAATGTTACTGTTAATTATCAGCTATTTACCCCAGAATATCAATAAATGTAACTATTAATAATTCTTATTTATGGTTCAGCGTAATCGTTATCTTTTGTGGTAAGGTCAAGTAGTACACAGTAATGTACCACTGTACTGAAATGGCATTCACAGAAGTGGGCAGTATGTGAAAAAAGTACCAAGCCTAAGGAATTACGCCTGTCCATAAGCAGCAAAATGTATTTCTTGATATATTTGAATGGTTTTTCCATGACGTCACAAATCAGACCTTCACATTTCATTCACACACGTAGTTGACAATACATCTGAATAAACGAGTCATATGCCAGAATGTGAATCATTAACATGCAATACCTTACACATCATCGAACAGTATCTGAAATCACACACTGTCTAAACATAGACATTTTTAACAGACAAAATATTAGTTAAAATTCATTAACAAAGGTCCATATAGGGACAAAGTTGAGCAAAAAACTGGAAATTCGAGTACAGCAGGTATCTCATTTACGACAACTACGATAAATTCTATAGGGAAATTAAACAGGATACAAAACTGTTCCTTTTTTAAATGTACAAATTGTAGCAGATCCGGAAGCTTGTAAAATGTAAAAGTATGGCAAAGGTACTTAGCCCAAAAAATAAGAACACTACTTTTTCTTAAACAATGCGTAGTAGTTTTCGCTGAACTGCTTACAACAACGTATTGGTGTTGGGGACTTAGTTCAAAAAACCTTCTAGCAGACTTCTCAGAGTTATAAATTTGTAACAAGAACACGAATATTTAGACCTACATAATCCGAAAACTTAGCAAAACATTAAAAAGTAACTAGCTTTTCACTTTTAACATTCTCAAAGGTTTAGCTTCAAGAATTATTGTTTCATAGGGATCCATCGTGGCCTACATTAACGTCCAAGTTTAGGGACACAATTTTTACATAGGCCCTACTATAAAATAACACGATTTCCGGCGGAATGTGACAGAACACTGAATAAACAATGTCGAATGATAAGAATACAGGATGCTATCAGGATACAAAATGTACACAATACAGAATACAAGAGAGGCCTACAGTACGTAACGTATTTCTACTACAAGATTGGTAAGATCATGGTAATATTAAGGGAAGATGCAAAATTTCCAAACTTCCGGGTCTCCTCATTGGAAGTACTTTAAGCCTACGAGAAATCTACGCCCACAGAATCGAGTAATTTTCCGCTAAGGGTCTCCATTTTCTTGCATTGAAATCTAATACTTTTAACTGATGTGTGATATTGTACACTTGAAAGGGTAAATGGGGCACATTTAGCAAAATACTACATTGCCGAATAGTACTGTCTAAAGCATGCAACCACGAACAGAAAGTTTTTTGGTAGTTTTTTTCTACAAATCAAATCACACATTAGTTTCGGTATTGTAAATTATATGTTGATGGGTGTGAACTTAAAGTAAAATAGAACATATTGTTGTCCTGTAGGCTAGTTGGGCGAGCATGTGTAAGCAGTGAACAATTATGAAAGACTGTACTGGTAACTAATTCCGTTGTGTAAGATGCCACATATCCTTAGTACTATACACTCAACGTTTACTACCTGAAGTGGCTAACTAACTGTTGCAGTTTTATCGCTAAAGTTTCCATTTGGAACCATAATTGTCTATCACAGTTTGAAATGATATTATCAGAATCAAACTAGCGTACTTTCATAAAATTTAGCCATTTTAAACTAGACAATTTTAACACTTTGTTGACAATAGCTCACTTAACTTTGATTACAATTTGTATATGGCTTGCAGTCAGCCACTTTCTAAGCTTAATAGCTGTGCTTCTATGAGGTTCTTAGAGAAATTACTTTTCTTTTATGCTGCTTAGATGGTAAAAAGCATAGATTTCGTTTCCATTCGGAGCACTTAGTTTTTATGGCCTTACCTACGGCGGCAGAAAAAGGTGGTAAAAGTAAGCTTAATAATGAATATTTCGTTTAATTTTTACAAATTATGTGTAGAAAGAGCAAAAGAGCAAATTATAGCAGATGAATGAACAAAATTATACTACAATATACTTGTAGTGGGAATTTGAAACAACATGGCTGGTTGCAGAGTGAACTACGTAGTAAGGACGGGTTTGAGTCGCAGCTAACTAGTGGTGACCGTGCTGATACCCAGAAACCCCCCTGTCGCTACCATCTTTGCTCATACATCTAGAATGGTGCCATCTGGTGGGAGCAATTCAGCTAAGAACCTTATGTAAACATACCTAACATTGAATGCTTTAATAATAATTTTAAATGTTTCATTTAATACCATAGCGAAGAACTTGCAAGATGCTTGATGGCTGGCAAACTTATATTAAATAAAGACAATATAAGAAGAGTAATTTCAAATACATTTAAGATTAAAGCAGTCAAAGCCAGTGTGGTATATTATATTTTTGAACAAAGAAAAGTCTTGGAATGGTGGCATCTCTCCATTAATTTGTGTACCTAACGAGTTAAAGACGATTGCAATATATTCCTTCGATTCCACTCCTGTCAGAATATGTAATTGTGTTCCTTGAATCCCATGAAAACTCAAACAACGACAGCCTTTGTTTCAAAAAGTTCTTTGATTTGCTATAATCACCTTGGTTTTGTAAATAAACTTTCCTCTCCTGTCAGAATATGTAATTGTGTTCCTTGAATCCCATGAAAACTCAAACAACGACAGCCTTTGTTTCAAAGAGCTCTTTGATTCGCTATACTTCACCTTGGTTTTGTAAATAAACTTTCCTTTCGTTAAGGTTATTATCCTTCCTTAAGTAAACAGAACCATAGTGAACAATAATAGTTCAAGTTTTTATAAATTATAGGAAGTGAACGATTAATAATAATCAAAAGTATCTGAATTTTTTCTGATAAGCAAGTGGAATGAAGATTTATTAAAATTAAGCAAACCTAGTGAAAGTGTTAACCGAAACACTTCTGAGGATACAAGAGACACTAAAATCTGAGCAATCCTGGAAGTTTAATTCAGTTCTTTTCGGTTACCAGACATTCTACCAATTGTGCTACTGGGAAGAGCCCCCTGGCTAAGGGCTGTAGAAGAACTTAAACGCTATTAAACCTTGTTCAGTGGTGATCTGCTGGGTACTAGTATATCAACAAGGAAGAAAAGCAATTCGCTTCTTGGCTTCCATAACCGAATTAATGCAAGCAATTATGGAAGAATAAATCGCAACATAAAAGTTAACGAAGCAAACAGTCACTACAAGATAACACTAATCAGAAAAAGAATACAGTACAACTGGCTCGACTGGGATTCCACCCAATGTGCTATCGTTAACCATTACTTATGATTTATTGTTTGTTAGTGAAAATACTCTGCTGATCTATTGTACCGAATTGAACCTATAAATCGATGAGTTTAGTGTCACAAAATTCTACTTTTTGGGTCCAACTTACAGAGGAATACAGGAGTAAATTCCCAGGTAGAATGTGTGTTATTCTTTATCTTTAGCTAACATTACATCTGAACATGTACGGCATCTTACGCATTTGTTAACTAGAGAATGATAGCCAACTTAAGAAGGTCTAATCAACAAGCCAGATATCTCCCAGAACACTGCTTAAAGTTACTTTTGAGTCGGTCATTTACAACACTTGAGAAGAAACAAAGGAAAATCACGAAAGGTACATTTTTTATATTGGCAAACATTTTCTTAGCGATCGCTGTAATTACTTAAATCTGGAATTCAGCTTTCTAGTTATCGTCTACAGACAAGTCAAGAGATGGGAAGGTGACAACAGATAACAGATATGACTTCCAAGTAATCTAGAATATAGGTCCATAACTTTTGGCAGGTCAGGCGTTAATACTACTTCAGCTTCTTCATCTTGGTGCAGGAGAATTAGAAACCAATCATCCAACAGCAGAACGAGCACCTGTAATTGTTGTCGGCAATAGCTAATCCTCTCTTCAGTACGGGAAGGAAGCACTGAAATTTGGCACTGTTACACGAACATTGTGTGATAAGGTATGTTCAACTCAAAGATGAACGAAGACTTGGTATCCTTACGACGCATTAATCTTTGTGGTCAAATGTCATACTCACAATACTGAATCGCCCCACGTCTTGTCTGGTAAGTAGAACGGATTTTCGGCTTTACAGGCTACAGCAGCATCAGCAATTACCTGTCCTGCCTGAATGGTATCTATAATCCAGATACTTGGGTTTGGTGGGAATCTTTTCTGAGACTACTGTCATTAAATCTTTACCAAAAAAGGCAAAAGTAGATCTATCATTGTAGCGCAGAATTACCTAACGTCTGGAAAAGAGGAGTCAATTCTTTGATGTCGAGACGAACGCCCAATGGTTTAGCCATCGGAGAGGGGCGGCGTAACCCAGCCGTACTTCTCATGGGTTTTGACCAAACTTCGGAACGAAGCTTCAGCCGATTTCTTGTTGAACTCCTTCGTACCCTTAGATTTGCGTGCAATGCGACCCTGCCCTTTGACGAGAGAGGCAGCAAACTGCATGAGGACCGCTTCGATGGTGTAGGCAGATGCCCAACCGCGCGGTGTGAGTAGCTCCATGCAGATGGCGCCACCTTCCATGACAAAACCTTTCTCGATGCGTGGAGCGATGACACGCATGAAGGGCGGGGCAAAGGGGAAGTTATCTGGGAATGTAAGGTTGAGGAGAATGTACGGTGTTCCGGTTTCCTGCATGTCACGGTACAATTCCGATTCTGGGTCAACACGAAAGAGCTTCACGTGCCATTCGAATAAGTTGTCGTCGACGAGCTCCACGGTGAAGATTGGGTAGTCACTCTCCCGTTGTTGCTTGCTCATTTCCTGGAATTCTTTCATGAGGCGACGGGAGCGGACAAGCTTCGCATGCTGCAGTGTGCTTTCGCTAATCAGTTGATTCTTCTTTGACTTGAAGAAACTGCTGGCCCTGCTCAATGCTCCGCTTCCGCCGCCACTGTTGCCCTTCTTGTTTTGGTTGTTTTGGTTGTTGTGGATGGGTGGCGCCGTCGTCGTCGTGGCTGTCGTCATCATTGTGTTACCTGATGACATCATGGTCGTAGACGACATCATCGGAATCGTCTTCTCTGCGGGAACTACTTTGTTGGTGGCGGCGGCGGCGGCTTCGCGGTAGCCGTGGTGCACCGAGCTACACGCCCGCGCCAAAAGGCGACGTGCCGCCTCGCCCGGTGACGCCGCTGCCCCACTCACGCCTACGCCGCCGCCTTTTTCGTATTCCCCTCTTTCGCCTTCATGGTGGTGATGGTGGTGGTGATGGTGTTGATGGTCCGAATGGCGGAGAAGTTTACGTAGTGCTTGTGCCATCTTGCTTTTTTTTACGTTCAGGCCTTAAATCTTAGTTAGCACCGTCACCACCACTCGGCTATGAACGTTCATTGCCAACCTGTAAAGAGAAAATAATTTACTGTTAGAATGCTAGGCTCCATACCTTAAAATTGAATTATATGCTACTAACAGTAAAGTAATGAAGGTTCATATAAAGCATTGTTGTAGAGTGTAATGCAACAACTATGTCTCTGAATGATAACTGTATTGTTTGACTGTGTTTAGTTTCTGGGTGATGCTGCGTATGCGTCCAGCTTGTAATCTTCTACATTTGTCCAAGTTCAAACTGACCTTTGCAGAGCCGTGTTGCACTGTCGTGGACTCAACAATGGATACCATGAACGAGGAACATGAGTTAGTGGTCAGAAACTTTAGCCACAAATACTTAGCCTGACAGGATAGGGTCTTGAAGTTGTAAGATTTGTAATGAAAAATGTGTTTAAGGGTTGTGTTTGGCAGTGAAGGAAGGAGGTCGAATTTGTGGACATAGTGAGCCAACTGGTGACTGAATATGGCATGAATTTAGTGGACAGTCCAACTAATTGTAAAAAAAGTAATGGAATAATCCGTATATATAGAGGCATAAATACACAATGAGGTGCCCTTGCTAAAATCCATAACAAACGGTTGGTTCCCCTTTTCTCATATTTGCAGTGCAGCAGTAAGGTTTCACGTGAACGTAACACTTTAGCAACAGTGTGGTATATGAAACCTTACAGGAAAGCTTATTCGTGTTCCTATACTTATTCGTGTTTTGACTTGGTCCAGTTAAACCTCACCTTAAACATCAAATGAGTTCGTTTTGTTTTCTGTTTGTCTAAGGAGTTAAAATTATATTTTTCATGTAAATGGTGGCGGTGAATCAAACGTCTGTCTTAGATGGATAATGTCGGTCATCTTCAGTATCGGCTCGGCATTGGAAAAATGTTTGGTTAAAGGTGGGTTGCCACCAAATGAAAGTCTGCAACATTCAGCAGCATCTAATGCTATCTAGTGCTATTTAGAACTTGCCGGTAGGAAAGCGCAAAAAATATTCTGTCAACGACATTTTAAATGCCGGTTGCCACCAAATTAGCATTGCAGCATCTAGGCCTATCAGTTTTCTCTCTCGCAGGAAGCAAAGGAATGCACAAAGCAAAACTTTTAAACGCTACCAACAAGCCACGTAACTCCTTAATTATTGTGTAAAATTTGGTATGCCCTCGTGCATTGGAAACAAGCCATAAAAATTAACGATACTGATGTCACTAGATGGCGCCACGGAAAAATATAAAGAAAATCCCCTGGTGCCATCTAATGACATCAGTATCGTTCATCTTTACAGCTTGTTTCCAGGGGCACGAGGGCTTACCAAATTTTTACTCACTAATTAAGGAGTAACGTGGCTTGTTTGTTACGTGTAAAAGTTTTGCTTTGTGGATTCCTTTGCTTCCTGCGAGAGAGAACTCGATAGGCCTAGATGCTGCAATGCTAATTTGGTGGCAACCTGCCTTTAAGTAGCCACCTGCCTCTTTGTGAAAATTTGGCGCATCCTCTTGCACCTGGGCATATTTTGTAACAGTTAACGATATCATTGTCACTAGATAGCGCCACAGCAGGATATAAAGAATATACCGTGGCGCCATCTAGTGACATTGAGATCGTTAACTGATACAGCTTAAGGCCAGGTGCAGGAGGATGCCCCAAATTTTCACTCAATAATTAAGAGGCACATAGTTTGTTTGTGTCGTTAAAAGAAATTTCCTTCGCTTCTGCAAGCAAGCGTTAGATAGCACGAGATAGCGCTAGATGGCGCTGAATGCTGGAGACTTTCATTTGGTGGCAGCCCACCTTTAAGGGATCGGATTGGATTGGATTGTTCTTTTCGTATTTACAAGAGGTACAAAAAACACCTGTTATCGTAGCCGTGTTTTTTTTCCTTGCAGCAAATGCTAAATGCGTCACGCGTACGTCACTAACGCTAAACATACAAGAGAAACAGATCACCAGGCAGATAAGTACAGCTAAAACAAAGGGGGGGGGGGGGGTGCTGCCACCTGCAAGCGATTGCAGAGTACGTGGTGTCAGTTAAAAAGTGGCACTATCACCGATTGAAAAGTCTGCAGAATCTGGCAACATCTGGTTCAAGAAATAATATTTTCCTTATATATTTTCCTTATATGGTCACGTCACTGTTCAAATAGAAAAAAATGTGTTATGGATTGCTCGCTTCTGTTCGAACCATCATACGTTACAAAGTGAATCCTTTAATGTGTAGGCCTATTGAACGATGGATCGTACAGAAGTGATTAACCAATAATACATTTCTTTTTATTAGAACAATGGGAAGCCCATATAAGGAAAACATTCTTTCGTGAACAAGAGTATAGCACTCTCTAGCACTTGCTTGCATCAAGCGAAGAAATGCACAACGTCATTTCTCTTAACAACAAACAAGCCACGACCTCCTTAATTATTGAGTGAAATTTCACAATATCACTGCCGCTAGATGGCGCCACGGTATTTTCGCACGGTTTTCAATTGGTGATGGTGCCACTTTAAATCCACCATAACTTTGGAGGTGGCTTGTCGCGTTCCCAGCCGAAGATGAGAGGGACAATTTTCCCGTCATAAATATAATCTATTTTTTTTTTATTAGTAATCACACAAACGTAGTGTTTTAGATGAATGTTCGGAATCCAGAGTTATATTCCGAAGCTAAAAATAGAAAACCGAACGCTTGCGCGTGGTGTTTTTATCAGCTTCGGAATGTAACGAGTGGTTAAGAGCATTTATCAATACTTAAACTGCGCTCGCATAACATTTGAAACAAGAATATACCGTCTCCTCAGTAGTTTGTTTCCCATCGACCCATCACAAGCTTGCCGAAAACAGCGGCGATTAGGCCTAACGCGCTTCGGCCTAACGCACTTCGGCCTAACGCGCTTGATGCTGATCGTTCTGTCACCATAGTAACCAAAGAATAAAGATGCCTATTCACTGAATGACAGGTTGCGGCAACAAACGCCGTCTACCATTATTTATGTTCTATGTAGCACTTGATTTCAACAAGCGAAAGAATTCGCAAAGAAATTTCTTTTTACACCACAAACTAGCCACGTGCCTCCTTAATTATTGAATGTAAAGTTGGTGCGTCCAACTTGCACCAGGGAAGAAGCGGTCAAGGTTAACGATATCACTGTCACAAGATGGTGCCCATCGAGCGGTTCAAAACGGTCGGGTTAAAGAAAAAAAGCGCCCGTGATGTCGTCAGGCTTAACTTTACCGCTTGCTTTCTGATGCACTTGGGCGCACCAACTTTACACTCAATAATTACGGAGGCACGTGGTTTGTTTGTTGCGTAAATAGAAATGTATTTGTGTGTTCTTTCTCTTGTTGAAAGTAAGGGCTAGACAGAAAATAGATAGCAGAAAATTGCTGTAGATGCTGCAGCCTATCATTTGGTGGCAATCCCCCTTTAACCACGCAGTGCTGAAACGTCAAATCTTGCGTCACTTCTATTGGGTACGTCGTATAGGGTTAGAAATTGGCTTATGCCTACCAAATATAGTTCCGTCACACTTTCGCTGCAGCGTAGACCAGGAAACCAGACAATTCGATCGTACAAAACAAGATGGAAGGACAATTAAAGCCATGTTTAATGCGATAAAATGCCCGGTGCTCGTTTTATCCAGCGTTAAAGAGACGTGACTGGCTGGTGGCTGCAGTTTACTGGCTTGCCATTGGTTAATTGCCGTTTGCCGTTTGTTGCTGCATGGATGCATCTAGCGCTACACGAAGCGAGGAAAAGAGACGCAAACGATCCATGCAGCGCTGCAAAATTGCAAGTAAATACCAGGCAAAAGAAAAGCGCTTTTAGCACATTACTGTAAAACTGTGAGTAAAAGAAACGCACGGTAATAGAGAACTGTAAAACGCCTTTTTACCTTTTAAGGAATCATACTAATTTACTACTTTGTGAAGTTCGACTTCTCTTTCCGTTTCATTCATATCGTTCAGCACCTATCGATTTAGCATCGGCCGCTCTTGTCCCAACATTCCCGCCCCCAACTAATCCGTTTTGGAGTGCTTTTTCGGAACAACGACAATAAAATGGAAAAAAAAAACTTGAAAAAAAAACAGAGATGAACCGTTTTTACAAATTTTGGGCTCGTGCCAGAAAAGGAGAGGTCAATGAAAGTTTGGCATTGTGAAATTTGGAACAGTACCATGGATGGAAGTTGGCGTAACCAGTCAAACTCAAGTTTTGAAGAGTTTAATAGGCAAGGCCCAAAAAGAAGGAAGAGGGCGTTGTTCCCGTAAAAGCCCCACCCTCCTGCCAAACTTGATGCCCTAGAAATAGCAAAGGTCGGCCATTGCTGTGACGTCCCTTTCCGACTGCCTTAGGGCGCATTTATACAGCAAGGCCGTTTCGCGCGTCTAAAGCTGTTTGCTAGTATATCATTATTTATTCACGGTGGAATGCGACAGTATACGTTAAGCAATCTGTATATTTAGCGGGTAGGCCTTTTCGTCCCCGGACTCTATGTCCCCAGGACATTTCTCACAGAACTCTTTTGGTCCCCAGAACGTTTCGTCACCTAACTGTTCGTCCCCCCCCCCCCCCCCGCAATCCCCAAAAATTCATTCTACCAGAATGAACCATACAAACATAGAGCGCACATCTGGCCTTGGTACCTCTGACAGCACGCAGTCATTATTGTGTGTGGGTTGGGGGGGGGGGCGTGCTTCTCTCGGAAATCATAAACATAGAAGTCTCCTCAATTTGAACTGCTGGAAACTCACTGCCGGAATATACGAAGAATGAAACTCAGTGTGTGTTTGCAATCAGAACTGTAAGCTCTTAAGTGGTTCGAAAGTCTAAAGACCAAAAATTCCGATCATCACTAATCCACGATTTTATTTTTTTTTTATCGAATCAGGCTCCGACCAAAATATTGAAATAATTTCCCTGAGTTTTCCAAGTTTCCCAGAGTAGTTCATGTCAATTTCCAGGCTGTTTACCGTAATTTTACGAAGGAAATGTTTCAACCTATTTTACCAGTTTTACTTGTTTTTTTAGGGTTCATTAGTGCAAAAGACTGAGTAGCCGAATTTAATTAACTTTTAGGTGTCAAGACAGAACTAAAAGGATAAATTTTATTTTACCACAATGTCTTAACAAAATATGTTTAATGGACTTAGGACTAGGCCGAAAAGTGTGTGGCTTTGTTTTTCCCTGTGTTTTCCAGGTTTTTTTGAAAAAAAAATCGGAAAACTCCCAGAGTTTCTCTGAGTTTCAAACGTAGTTTAAATTTCCCCAGTTTTCCAGATTATCCAGGTTCTCCAGATAGGTGGGGAACCCTGTTTAACAGGCGATTTACGGTACTGCGCATGAAGTACAGTAATAGATTATAAAATTAATGAAATATCGTGTCGTACTACTTCCAAGCCTACGCGGTGCCCTATTGGTAGCTGCGGCTACTAACGCCTCTCGTATTGCTTTGCGTGCGAAACAGCGCGAAGGCAAAGCAACTAGAGAGGTATTAGTAGCCGCAGCTACCGCTAGGGCCCCGCGTTACTCACCTACCATCGGTTATTCACTTGCTATAGATCCATTTTGAAATGTGGTAGCTAGCAGATATTTTGTTGTAGGCTTTGGATCTTCCCTAAACAAACGTTGTTTAGGATTCCCGCCAAGATTTTCGGCCGTTCCAAGTAGTGATGTCAAACGCCAAGCTCTTTAGTCAAGTTAATTCCCACCAAGCAATAGTTAGAGGCGTAATTGAAAAATTTGAAAATTGTTTACAGCAAATTTTCAAGTATTTCATTTAACGTTTGAAGTCTTAGTCAGTGGGATACCTAGGCGAAAGGGCATGGATTCTGATATCACGACTGTAAACGGCCGAAGAGCTTGGCGAGAATCCTTATCATACTCTTATTTTGGGAAGATACCACATGTTTTTGGTCCAAACTGGTAAGGTCCAGTTTTTAAAATCTAGTTTTACGGTCTTTTTTTTTTTTTTGGCTTTAGCAGGTTTCCATAAGCAAGTCTACATATCTTAAGAGTTTGTTCAGAAATTCATCAAGCTCGCATTATTTAGCAACGGTAAAAGCGACAATTCTTCATTCGTGCTGCGTACACAAGTTTTCGCGTTCATTATTCCAAGCAAATTATGTTGTTCGTAAGCCAAATATGTTGGTATTGTTGCATTTTCGGAAGGAGAAGGGCCCTGTGGTGACTCGTCCTCACGTCGATTGTGTCACGTTTCAGAGATCTTGAGGTTTCCTCTTGTTTTTTTCCAGCAATATTGTACCTCCCATCGTCGTGGGGCAGATAACCCAGTTTGGGTTCGTACTCCCTACAAACAAACAACAGCAAAAACTAAACAATACGAAAAAATACGCTAAAATGCACTCGTGGTCATGTGTATTGTGGCATGTAAAAAGATCCTAGATATTTCCCAGAAAAATTATCCTTCTCCTTCCTGAGATAACCTTAGCAGTTGAAAAGGACGTTAGCTTGACTCAAAATTCTGAAACTCTGCCCTTAAAATAAAATTGACATTGATTGATAACTTTGAAATTACGTTTCCGCTAACTCCCAAACCAATGAATGGCACTTTCTGCAGTTAAACTATAGTCATCTGCAAAATTTCAGCTTTATTTATCGCAGGGAAGAATTAATTTTGTTGAAATTAGCTAGCAAGTCACTATAATGTCAACGTTATTCACATCATCTTTTTTCAACAAGAAAACGTTAAGCTGCTTATGTTTTTAGGCGACCAAACTCTCTCGATGAAACGAAGTTTTAGCCTTTCTGTCGCATCATTATTTTTCCTCAAATGCGTGAAAACAGCCAATCTACCGTAGCTGTAAAGACATAAATGTCTACTGGTCACCATGCTCATATATTTTATCTGGATAGGACGGACGTTAATGTTGAATTCTCGCCGACCAGCGTGTCTTAATTATTACCAAAGGCCGGAGGTCTATTGAGCACGTCAATAAGATCAAACGCTGCGGGTATGATTATACGCTAAAAGCATTTATTACCTAATTAAAGTAGCACTATCACCGATTGAGAAGCGAACGAAAATACCAGGGCGCCATCTAGCGGCAATGATATTGTTAACCTTTACAGCTTGCTCCCAGGTGCACGAGGACGTACCAAATTTTCACTCACTAATTAAGGATGTTGTGACTTGTTTTTTTCGTTAAAAGAAATGCCGATGTGCATTCCTTCGCTTGGTGCAAGCAAGCGCTAGACAGTGCAAGGTAGCGCTGTACGTTGCCAAATTCTGTAAACGTTCAATCGGTGATAGTGCCACTTTAGTTGAACCTAAGTGGTATTTTTGGGGGGTAGTTTGGAATGGAGACCGAAGCAGTGTTTGCAAAATCAAGCAAAAGAACGAGGAGGGGGAGGGGCAGTAATTAATTCAACTACCCATCTATATTCAACGAGGTGTAGCAAAGGGGAGGAAGTAGAGGGACGGATAGGAGGATAGGAAGGGATGGGAGAGGATGGGAGGAACGAGACAGGGATGGGAAAATGGGGAGGAAAAGGGTAGGAAGATGATGGGAGGGGAGAGGAAAGAGAAGATGGGAGGAAAAGGCGAGTATTACAGGATGAAAAATTGACTGTCGGAGTCAACGTTCAAGCCACACCAACCCAAAACTGGGAAGCAACCACGGCCGATATCGGGTACTACTGCTAGTTAATATGCAGGGCACTTTAAGCCTTGAACCTGACCCCATTCTGACCCAATCCTGTCGTGTGAAATACCACGGAACTCAATCCTGGACATTAATGTAACGTTCCCACGCAGCCATCGCGAATGGACAATAACGAGATAAAAGGATGAGCATATAATTGCTGGTAATAGCCATGGTGTAACTCGCTCTTTGGGACCAGACCTTGTCACACCACACGATCAGCTAAAGCTTTTTTTTTTTTTCCATGTGACACGATTTTGCTGCATTTGAGTGAAACATGCGTAAATGTTGTGCAAAATCGCTTAAGGCCCGTATTCTGAACGCTGACTAAAACTCGTACTTGACTTGAAATGACGTCACACCTATTTAGTGCCATTCACCACCAGAACTTCTTTTGGATACATTTGGAAGAAATCGGGTGGTGAATGACACTTAATAGGTGTGACGTCATTTGACTTGAAATGACGTCAAACCTATTAAGTGCCATTCACCACCCGATTTCTTCCAAATGTATCCAAAAGAGGGTCTTGTGGTGAATGGCACTAAATAGGTGTCTTTTCAAGTCAAGTACGAGTTTTAGTCAGCGTTCAGAATACGGGCCTTATTCTTCGAATATGGGAAAATGGAAAGAGGGTCATAAGCCTGCGTTCTTTGAATTCATTCGCCCCATCAAGGTTAAACAGGTTGAACTTTACAGGTTAATTTAAAACTCCACCAAAAAGGTGAAACCCACCTTTAACAATTTCACTCAGTTAAAATCCACCACGAAGCACTTGATGGTGTTTTTTCGTTGTTGCTCAAAACAATGAATGAAATTTCCTCAGAGGATTTTTGCCTCCTTTTTCTGTTTGTTTGGTTACATACATAGACAGTCACACACTTAATTATTTATTGTATTACCAATAAAGAATTCAGTTTTAATTAAATCTTGCCGGGGTCGGTTATTAACCAGACTTTGAATTCTATTTTTTGGCCAAGCGACCAAAACTCGAGAGAATAGATTGTCTGCGTCTGTTTATCTGTTGGTCTGTGAGTTTGTTTGTCTGCCTGAAACCTATAGGACGATATTTCTGCTTACCGGACAAGCAGATTCACTATTATAGGCGCGTAGCCAGCTGTGATACGTCCGCTTTGAGATTATGGGATGGCAGCCGCCATAAAGATTGAACATGGTGAGCAAATTCAGTCGCAGTAACTTAAAAATGTTGGAGAAAGTTAAGTCCGACGAGTAGGGTAAAACACGCACAGCTAAACAGTTAAAATGAGGTACTGTTTGCAAAATTTATCCTATAGCACTAGCAAATGTTTGAACTAATTTTCCAATCGCTGTTCGATTTTATAAATTGATGTTTGCATCGTTTTTAAGGTGTATAACGTTTAGACATTAAGGACGGAAAAGCCACAGGCTCACCAAGAGTTAAATATATACAGATGCAAACCTATTTACGTTGCCTTTTGGACTTATACGTCAGACTGCCTTAGCGGGGAATCGAACCCACGCCCTTTGAAACCCTATACACTATACACGTGTTAAATGCTGCCTATGGACGTTTCCTTTTGGCCGTGTCAGTATGGCTGAGCGGTAGGACCTCGGTTTTTGGTTTCGAAGGTGTGGGTTCGATTCCCCACTCAGGCAGTCTGACATATAAGTCCAAAAGGCAACGTAAATTGGTTTGTATATATATTTATTTAACGTTTAGACATTTGTGGAAACCAGCCCATAACACATGCGTTATCTTCGTCGCACACCACATGAGTGATGACAAATTATGGGATGTACATCTCACGAATCTCATTGAGGCGAGAGCTGTGGGCTCCATAAGCGCCACTATGTTTTTTTCTGTTATTAAAATTGTTGTTTTAATCTGAGATTATACTGTTATGCTCTTTATATAATTCAATAATTTCAATAATTTTGTAAATAAAATAAATAAATAGATTGTAGGAAAGGCCCCTCGCGAATCTCCTTCAGACGAGAACAGGAAGTTGTTGGCGTTACTGGAGTCGGCCAAGCGCCGGAATAGAAGGAGTGCAAATTGTGAAGGTTGGGATTGCATTGTTTCTACTACAGCCGTGACCCCCTGCTGAAATACGATAATGTTCGCAATTATGTACTGATTTGGTTCAAATTTCACCAGAAGGGAGCTTTGGTGTAGCATATTCACGAGTTGGGAGACGAAATTCCTGCGTCTAATATTTTATGGGTGGCACTGGCAATATTCCAGGTATGGCACTGGGAAGAAATCAGAAATCATATAGGCTTCTACGCCAGTGAATATAGCAAACAAACTCACAACAGCACCACTCGCTCGGCCCAGTAATTGAACCTCCAGAACTCAATTATACGCCTATAGTTTAAATTATGCTAATTTTGTTTTAGCCCTACAATTTAACAGGAATCTGCGCAATAACTTTGAGATGACGCGTACGGACTCTTCACCTAATAAAATTAATGATCAGTCTGAATATTAGCTTTCATCAGTGATCTAATTTAAAATGGAAATCATTAAAAGTGCTGGCAGTCGTGTGGTGTATATGTAGTTTTTGTTCTTAATGAGCTTCTATTCTGAAAGTTGGGGTTTCGCTTGATTTAATTTCGGCATTCTCCGGACGATGGCAGTAAGCCCCCCCCCCACTACTCCCCCCCCCCCAAATGTTCCACCAACCCTACCGTATGCAACAGTCAGGGTTCGCGTGGGGCATTGAAAAGCTGGAAAAGTATGGAATTTCATAAGGCCCTTTTCCATGGCTTGAAAAGTATGGAATTCTGACGAATTTTCACTACAAGGCTGGAAAAGATATTAGACCTTGTGCAATTAAAAAATTTTTTAATCCGAAAATTTGTCTATTAAATCTGTGTGTTATTTTAAGGTTTATAGCCAATTTTTCATTTTCATATCTGACAACGTTTGTTGTTTATGCTGATTTTAATGCCAGACACAATTAAAAATCAAATTTATCACCAAAATCAATTTAGCACCACAACTCGAACAGGCTACTGAGTGTGAAAAATGGCATGGAAAATAGATTTTTAGGTCCTGGAAAAGGCATGGAATTTGGTTTAGATGAGTTTGTACGAACCCTGTACAGTAAAAACTGTAAAAAACATTTGAGTACAGCAGTAAGGTTTCACGTGGACTAAACAGTACAACAACATTGCGGTATCTGAAGCCTTACAGGAACGTTCAGTCGTGTTCCTTCTGTGTTTTGACTTCAAATCAGTTAAACCTTGCGTGAAACATCAAACGAGCTTGTTTTTGTTTTCTAATTCGTGATACTTAGGCATGTTATTCGTCTTCTGTGCTTCTTCTTAACAATGTACAAGAGCACTGAATTTCGCTCGCTTTGCTCGCTCATTCAGCCCAATTACTTCTGTTGTCAGTTGATTTGTCTGCAGCTCTCCTTCAGCACCATTGCCCTTTATACATATTATATAGCAGGACGACATGCCAAAGGGCAACAGTCAATTTAGCTGCAACATGGGGGGGGGGGGGGGGACTGAGGTGAAACCTTACAGTAACTACTAATTGCGAAAAAACGGGTTTGTTCAAAGTTATTCCAACGTGGCCAACTTCGAATCTCAATTCGATCCACATGGATTTAAGAAAGTGGGAGTGGAGAAGGAGGCTTATCAATAAAAGGGCTACGCGCTGAGCAGTTTAATACTGCTTCAAGCTTTGGTTTGTCCAGTTCCCTTGTTTCGTGAAGGCCGTGAAGTAAACGAATCGCTTGCCCTTAATGTAAGGAGGCGTTTATGAAACAAGACCTCGCTCGCCGAACGCTATTTGCTAGGCAACCGCAATTTCTTAATTATTAATTTCCCGTTTCTGTTAAATGACTGCGGTAATAGGCAACAAATTAAATGTATCTATACACACGCTAGTGTGTCGCGCCAAGTTAGGCAACAAATATCACATCAATTCAATTGTCGAGGTTGTAAACCATTGTAGCGCGACGCCATTGCGTCAGTGTCTTATATCTTGAATCATAGTTGGGTTGGGCACATTTCAGTTAATTGGGGAAAAAAATAATGCGGTACATAAGCTTAACTTGTGTTGAAATCGTGAGCAATGAATGAGCTACCTCACAAAAATTGACTCGTGTAGGAATGCCAGCTAAGCTGCTTTCAATGCAAAATTTGACCCTCAATAACGTTGTAAATGTGTTACTAGTTACTTGCTAGTCCACTCATCCAAATGTTAATTCCCATAGGGTGATTATTCATCGATACCGAGTTAACGGGAAGGCTTCCAGCTATGAAATTGGATGAATGGCTGCAGCACAATACAAACTGTGCACCACCTTTTATGGTTTGCAGCCTGGGGTCGTAACGGGAATGGCGTGGGAGGGCGCGTAAGTACGAAAATATTGTTATAACCATTATTAGTATTGTCGGCATCGTCTCTCATTGGACGGCCAAAGTTCGAACAGTGATAACGTGTATACTGACGTGCGTGCCTAGACACACACTAGTGTATGGGGCCATTCAAAAACCACGTGGTCGGTCAGGGGGTGGGGGGGGGGGGGAGGTCGACTTTCCGCCACAAGTAACCACAATGGGGGGAGGGGGGTTTCCAAGTAAACCACGTGGCTTTTGCATTGAAGGGAAAGGATTTATCTCCAATGAATTGGTACAAGAGTCTCTACCCATAGCATCTCAATCAGCGGCTACCGCGGCTTGCCGTTGAAATCCTCAACAATGTAAGACTGCGTTATAAATACATTTAAATAGTCTGCAGTTAAAATGTCGAGTGCTTCAGTGAGACAATTCAGTGCAGTGATGGCCTACGTAATAACCACCCATCTCACTCTTGGTAATAATGAACGTATTAGGTTACAATTTTCTACTTTCCGTCTCAGTTACAAATCTCGGATGAAGTTTAGTCTAGCGACCGTTGCAGGTCACTAGAAAACTTGGTGAAAATCTAGACACACGCTAGTGTGTCGCGCCAAGTTAGGCAACAAACATCACATCAATTCAATTGTCGAGGTTGTAAACCATTGTAGCGCGACGCCATATGCGTCAGTGTCTTATATCTTGAAGCATAGTTGGGCACATTTCTGGTACTTGTGGAAAAATAATAATGCGGTACAAAAGCTTAAATTGTGTTGAAATCGAGAGCAATGATCCACCTGACAAAAATTGACTCGTGTAGGAATGCCATCTAAGCTGCTTTCAGTGCAAAATCTGCCCCTCAATTACGTTGAAAATGTGTTACTACTAGTTGCTAGCTGGTTTGCTCATCCCCATGCTAAATCCCATAGGGTGATTATTCATCGATTCCGAGATAACGGGAAGTCTTCCAGCTATGAAACTGGACGAATGGGTGCACTACAATACTAACTGCCTTGTATGGCGAAACGGGGATGGCGTGGGAGGGCGCGTAAGGACGAAAATGTTGTTATAACCATTGTTAGTATTAGCAGGTGTATACTGACATTCGTGCCTAGACACACACTAGTGTAGCACGATAAATCTAAACAACGTTGCAAAGAAATTATATTCACGTCCAATTCACGAAAAATAAACCAAATGTAAAAACAAAGCCAAAACTGGTAAAGAGGACAGCAAGTTGAGAGTGGTTCAGCCCTTCAAAGGAGTGATATCAACACAACAAAACTAACTAAATAAAACAAATTACAACAAAATTAAAACCAAACCAAAATCCTATAAAGAGGTTACTAAGTTGAGAATGGTTCGGCCTCTAGGCAAAACTTAGTAGCAAGGTGTTGAAAACCAATTTCTTGTTGACGTGGCACGTTATTACACATCTGCACGGTAGTGGAGTAGAGCCAATACACAATTTAAAAAAGGAGTGATATCTTATCAAAAACCAAAACTGGTAAAAGGGGTCGCCAAGTTCCGAATGGTTAATGGTACCGCTTAATAGTTCGAAGGTTAAATGAAAACTAGAACATTGCTACTTTCGGTAACAATGTTCAAGTTTTCATTTAACGTCCAAAGTATTATTCGGTGCGATTAAGTTGGCGAATGTTTTGGTGTGTTGATATCGCTCCTTTGAAGGGCCGAACCATTCGGAACTTGGCGGCCCCTTTTACCAGTTTTGGTTTTTGATATGATATCACTCCTTTTTTTAAAATTGTGTATTGACTCAACTCCACTACCGTGCAGATGTGTAATTAAGTGCCACGTCAACAAGAAATTGGTTTTCAACAATTTGCTACTACCTTTTGCCTATGCCGAACCATTCTCAACTTAGTCACCTCTTTATAGGATTTTGGTTTGGTTTTAATTTCACGATGAATCAAACAGCTGCGTTTATTAAAAGCGAAAGTGGAGTATGGGGGTACTTTGTTATGTTTCGCATGTCGAACACTATCAATTCACCAAATCTGGTACGGCACAATAACACAAATTTTATATGAAATGTAAAAAATTGTCGAAAATACATTAAGGTGTAATTTTTTTTTACTACGTGGGGGGGGGGGGGGGTTGGCTATGAGTCACGTGGTTTTTTTGGGGGTCCAAGATTTGGCCACAGATGACCACACAGGGGGGAGGGGGGGTTAAAAATGCTTTAAAAAACGGCCACGTGGTTTTTGAATGGCCCCTATCACAATAAATCTAAATAACGTTGCAAAGAAATAGTGGTCCGGTGTTAGTGGTTTGGTCCGGTGTTAGTGGTTCAACACCCTTCCGGTACCTACCACGTTAATTGTGGTGAACATTATTATTACTATTATTACTATTCACGTCCTATTCACGAAACATTGTAATAACAAAGTCAAAAACTGGCAGATGACCAGGAGTGGTTAACGCTCGTTAAACCCTTTGAAACCCTTTGAAAAACTGGTAAAGCGGCCACCAAGTTGAGGGTGGTACGGTCCTTCAAAGGAGTGATATCAACACACCAAATTAACTAAATAAAACAAATTACAAAAAAAATTAAATCGAAACCAAAAACCCATAAAGAGGTGACTAAGTTGAGAATGGTTAGGCCTATAGGCAAAAGAGTAGCAAATTGTTGAAAACCAATTTCTTGTTGAAGTGGCACTTTATTACACATCTGCACGGTAGTGGAGTTGAGTTAATACACAATTAAAAAAAAAAGGAGTGATATCATATCAAAAACCAAAACTG
>JAHWFP010080312.1:73087-94762 GCA_023313725.1 Lithobius niger
TTCGGCCCTTCAAAGGAGTGATATCAACACACCAAAACATTCGCCAACTTAATCGCACCGAATAATACTTTGGACGTTAAATGAAAACTTGAACATTGCTACCGAAAGTAGCAATGTTCTAGTTTTCATTTAACCTTCGAACTATTAAGTGGTGCGATTAACTTGGCGAATGTTTTGGTGTGTTGATATCACTACTTTGAAGGGCCGAACCATTCGGAACTTGGCTACCCCTTTAAACAGTTTTGGTTTTTGATATGATTATCTAGACACACGCTAGTGTGTCGCCGCCAAGTAACAGTAGATCATCCCATTGTAGACATCCGATTGTTAAAAACTGATTGTTAATGATAAAAAGGCAGCTCACTAGCAGACATGTGTCTGTTAACTGTAAGCAACTGAAAGCATATTTTGGCATGTTGAGGGTAAATCCCAATGCGACAGAAATGTTTCAAACTGTGGAAAATGTAAGGGGAAGGTTCAGAGACTAAGAAAAACTAAAATTTAAAGGATGAGTGTCCACCAATCATAGAGAAAAAGATGCGTCAATAACGTTGTTTTTATGTTACTGTCTAGCTAGCTAACAAGATTTTTCCCATGTTAAATCCCATTGACTTTTTGCTCATGGCAAGCGCAAAATTGAGAAGGCCTACGTACCTGAACTTTTGCACACGGATGCATGGTGATCTGAGGATGGTCCTTTTGTTGGTTTGGGGGTTGTAGGGGTCAGGACAAATGCGTGGGAGGGTTTTGAAATTCGCCACCGGCGAATTTAAATTTCGTTTCTTTTCCAAGTTGCAACCAAAGATTTTAAGCAACAATGGCTTGAGCAATCAAGACTGGTCCTTAGATTTATTGTAAAAGCCTGGACGAACTAAAAACTGAACTGTAACGAAGGACAAAATAAAGAAACATTAACGTTGCCGTGGATAGCGTAAGAATAAAGGGATCAACGTTAGATGATGGTTACGCAACAATACGAGCATACACGAGCTAAAGGGTTTTTTGTTAATAACCACAAAAAAAATGCTTCGCGTTCTACTGTTTTAGTAACAGCGACCTTCGGGGGTTTCTGCATGACTAAATGTGAACGAAATCTTGAAAAATCAAGGGGAAGTTGCAGGGATAAACAAAACAACTGAAGGGGATGCGCTGATTGAGTGAGCGAAGCGAACGAAATCAGCGATTGTTAGTGTGTGCAAAAATGGGATTGAAGCATCTTAAACAGATGGTGTAACCTTATATACGTTCACAGTCCTATGAAAGTTGTGATATCCACCCAAAACCATAACTGGTATAAAAACCCGCCAAGTTTCCAAAAACGGTCGGCCTTTGAAGGTAGTGGTATCATTCCACCAGGGAAAGGCGCCAAGGTTAATCCTATTAGCCAAGTTAATAGCACCGAATAATACTTTGGACGTTAAATGAAAACTTGAAGATTGCTACCGCTAGTAGCAATCTTCTAGTTTTCATTTAACTTTCGAACTATTAGTATGTGCGATTAACTTGGCTAATAGGATTAACCTTGGCGGCCTTTCCCTGGTGGAATGATATCACTACCTTCAAAGGCCGACCGTTTTTGGAAACTTGGCGGGTTTTTATACCAGTTATGGTTATGGGTGGATACTGTCTAGCTAGCTAGCTGACTAGCTAATAAGATTTTTCCCATGTTAAATACCATAGAGTTTTTGCTCATGGCTAGCGCAAAATTGAGAAGGCTACGAACCTGAACTTTTACACACGGATGCATAGTGATCTGAGGATGGCCCTTTTGTTGGTTTTGGGGTTGTAGGGGTCAGGACAAATACGTGGGAGGGATTTGAAATTCGCCACTGGCGAATTTAAATTTTTGTTTCTTTTCCAAGTTGCAACCAAAGATTTTACGCAACAATGGCTTGAACAATCAAGACTGGTCCTTAGATTTATTGTAAAAGCCTGGACGAACTAAAAACTGAACTGTAACGAAGGACAAAATAAAGAAACATTAATGTTGACGTGGATTGCGTAAGAATAAAGGGATGCGCGTTAGATGATGGTTATGCAACAATACGAGCATACACGAGCTAATGGGTTTTTTGTTAATAACCCAAAAAAAATGCTTCTGCTCTGCTGTTTTAGTAACAGCGACCTTCGGGGGTTTCTGCATGACTAAATGTGAACGAAATCTTGAAAAATTAAGGGGAAGTTGCAGGGATAAACAAAACAACTGAAGGGGATGCGAAGCGAACGAAATCAGCTATTGTTAGTCAGTGTGTGCAAAAATGGGATTGAAGCATCTTAAACAGACGGTGTAACCTTATGTACGTTCACAGGTCTGTGATATCCACCCAAAACCAAAACTGGTAGAAAAACGCGCCAAGTTTCCAAAAACGGTCGGCCTTTGAAGGTAGTGATATCATTCCACCAGGGAAAGGCCGCCAAGGTTTATCCTATTAGCCAAATTAATCGCACCGAATAATACTTTGGACGTTAAATGAAAACTCGAGTATTGCTACCGCTAGTAGCAATCTTCTAGTTTTCATTTAACTTTCGAATTATTAGTATGTGCGATTAACATGGCTAATAGGATTAACCTTGGTGGCCTTTCCCTGGTGGAATGATATCACTACCTTCAAAGGTCGACCGTTTTTTGGAAACTTGGCGGGTTTTTCTACCAGTTTTGGTTTTGGGTGGATAAATAACAACACAGATAAAGAACGAAGTGCAACAATCACATTAAACATTGATACAACATTGTTGCTATTTCACGCTATTTCCAAAATTTGCTATTCTCGCAGAAAAAACAGCTTCTAGCAGTGATCAAACGACGGCAAAATGAATAGCTACTCAAGCGAGAATTCAAGATCCAACATGGCGTCCATTTCGGGGTTATCGGATCATACCACGTATAGACAACTTGAAAGCCAAGTTCTTCGGTAAAGGCGAGAAGCAGCCAGCAGATTTAGTATTAACCAAGTGAAAGCTAGTAAGTGAGAAAATTGTCGTTGCGTAAGCCCGGCCTAAGGGCGGGTTTACGCAACGACAATTTCTCGCTCACTAGCTTTTACTTGGATAATGCTAAATCTGACGGCTGCTTAATCTCTGCTATACCGGAGAATGCAGCTTTCGTGTATTCTATCCGTAGTAACCATGGTAACAACGCGGACGTGGATCTTCTCTTTGTGCCTCGTGACACGACGTACGATGCGTGCAACGTGACAGCATCGATTTATGACAAGAAAACAATTTTTACCGCAGTCAAGATGGCGGACTGATTCCTGAATGGCATTCGATGGGGTTGTATTCGATTCGATGACGCCTAAATGAACGCCATGTTGGATTATGAATTCTCGCTGCGAGCAGCTATTTATTCTACCGTTGTCTGATCACTGCTATATAAGCTATTCTTTGTATGAAAATGGCAAATTTTGGTAATAGAGTGAAATGGCAACACTGTTGCAGCAATGTTTAAAATGACTGTTGCACTTTGTTCTTTGTCCGTGTTGTTATTTATAATGCATTTCATTTGTTATCTATTACCGCATTCATTTAGTAGAAGCGGGAAACTAATCGTAAAATAACGATTGCCTAGCAAATAGTTTTCGGCAAACGAGAAGGTCTCGTTGCATAAACGCGCCCTGAGGGCGCATTCACGCAACGACTCGCCGTTGCATTCTCGCAGCTAGAATTTAATCGCGATGGCAAAGACGTCGTTGCCATGGTACCACCGCTACCTGGATTAGCTGAATCCGACATCATTTGATTAAATGTTTAGTCTGATAATCCGTGGCAATAAGATAAAGAATTTCTCCTGACAAAATAATAGAGCAGTGACATTTGCCGCCATATTGGCACCAGTATGGGTTTTGGAGGGCATAACTACAAGGTGCACCTCATACAAATGGCGGGAAAACCAACGGAAGAGCGGATTTCTTAGGCTTAAAATAACGTTTTTTTTTCTCCAACAACAAAAATCTCGCGTTTTAGGTCTAAGAAATTACTCTTAACAGCATAGGCTTCAATATGACGCCCTTCCGTTTCTCTCTGCAGTGCTCCTTGCAGCTAACCCATTAAGGCTCCAGCATAGAGTTATACGCAATAATACGACGTTGTGTCACTGCCCTATACCCCAGTCGCTTCACAACTCACATTTTGACTGTTTTCGTTGCGAGACAGGAGAGCTAAGCCCACCCCCCCCCCCCCATGTTGGAGTTTCAGTCGATTTCTAGCTGGTGCGAGAATGCAAACACGAGTCGTTGCGCAAAGGTGCACCCTAAGTATTTGCAGGGTCGATGGTATGCTGCTTCGACCATTAGTGTGTGCTCAATTCAAAATGTATACATTCCAAAAAGGCAAAGCATTTTCTCACCAAATAATTAGAAGCCTCACAGTTTTTACTTTATTTTAAATATCGTTTTTACGCTCCCATTCCTGTGATTTTTTTGTTGGTCAGTTGCCTTCCCCCCGTAATTATCGCCTTGATTATCGCGTTCCCTTTATAGCTTTCGGTGAGCGAGAACAAGTTTTGATGACATAAATGCACCCAGTCGTGACGACGACACCATAGCAGAGTAATCAACACTGCGATCGCTAATAATTCAGCAGTGAACCTTTCAGTTATCACCTTCTCCAACTCAAAACTGTTTTATCGGGCACTTGTTGCTCGCTTGCTATTTCTGGTATTGGCCCTAATGCCATAAAACCAACACGGCAGCCTGCACACCAAATCCCATTAAACTCTGCTCCAGAAAGGGCTTACAGCGAGTATTTCTAATTAGGTTATCTCTAAATTGACTTAGAGTAGTACCTAATCCAATTTAGTCGGGTCATAAAACTCACGCATTACTTCTTCGCCATCTTTAAAATGGAGAAAGCAAAAAGAAAACAAGAAAAATGGTAGCCTGTACTATCTTGTGAGGACGAAAACACTGTGATGAAGAAGAAAGCTTATACCCAGAGCTACTTTCGTACACTAAGAATGAAATAAGCTCATCGTCCACCACAGACCGTGCGTTTCTTTTCCATCGAGCAATTTAGCGAAACAGGAGTACGCTGTTAAGTCAACGTCAGTATTAAACAATATGCATAAACCAAATCCCGAATAGAACAACACTATTCACAGCAGCGCCGCGATTTTCATAACTAAAACGAGATTACGTGACCCACATCAGCCTATTGGATGACGGAGAATCTGGAACGCGGATGCTGTGTTTTGAATATGGGCAATGATATCGAAATTATGAACCGGCGCCTTTAAGCTGCTGATGTAAAGTAATGATTGATGAAAAGTTTGTTGCCGCTAAAACCCTTTGGCCTGACTTGGCGCGACACACTAGCGTGTGTCTAGATATATGTAAATTGCGCATTTTTTTTTATTTTATTTACAGAGCGTAACGGCCTAATACACCATGAGCTCTCTCTTAAAACTACTTAAAACTACTTCAAACTACCTATAGTTACGTCCCGTCTATACATTAGCTGGCCAGCCGGGGAACAAGAGAGCACGAGTGACCCCAGGACCCTAGGTAAATCGCTGCGTCGCCCTACAAAAACCTAAGGTCCTGCGCAGGGGTACCAATACCAAACGAGGAGTGTGGCGAAACACCAAGGGCCTTATGCATTGGGTCAACCCCAGCGTCAACCACAAAACGGCGCTGAGCTGCTTATCGGGGGCACTCAAAAAGAAAATGACGCACCGTCTCGTCACCAACACCACAGATGCAGAGTGGGGAGCGGGACCACCCTAGCCGAAACAAATGTGCCCGATCTGAATATGCCCTGTACGGAGCCTGGAAAGCAAACCGGCATCCCGGCGAGCGAGGCCATTGAGAGCGTCTGGACAAGCATTCATATCAGTAAAATAATGGCCATGATCAAGGACCACGCTAGTGGCCCGTCCGCCAAGTTCAATAATTGTCACACTTCATTGTAACTTCATCGTAAGAAAGTCGTTGTTTAATTCCTGCATTGTTCTTGCATGGCCACGAGCTTTTGGTAATTGAACAGAAACCAGTGCTGAGCGTATTTCACGATGGCGAGGATAAATACCTATGCGGCAAAACAGCTTACAAATTGTTGGAAATGGACAGCCTTTGTGCCCTGACAAGCAATACTTGTATTTCAATCAAGTGCATAAACTGTATCAATGTCATAAAAGTGCGTGAAGATCGTTGATTTCAGTTGACTAATATTACAAACAAAAACGTCAAGTGTGCCGTAAAAAAGGGGGTTAGATGATTGAATTTTCACTTGTTAAAATGAACACGGATAAAAATTGATGATTTTTAATTGAAATAATAAAATGTACAATTGAGACAATTCCATCTGTTTAGGTGCTGTTGTGCTTTATGTTTTAAATATATGATTGGTAAAGCAAAACAGCACCTAAACAGATGGAATTGTCTCAATTGTACATTTTATTATTGCAATTAAAAATCAACAATTTTTAGCCGTGTTCATTTTAACAAGTGAAAATTCAATCATCTAACCCCCTTTTTTACGGCACACTTGACGTTTTTGTTTGTAATCAGGTACCTTTTTTACAGCAATGGCGTCACGCTACAAAGCTTTATGGACGCAGTCGATTGTTGCTGGCCACTTTGAAACAATTCAACTCAGCTCTGAAAGCCTGCATCTGCGAAATACGTTGCGCCATTCTATTGTTTCTAGCTGCCAATTTCGAGGCCTCGAAATTAACAACGTATAGCTTAGTTTGGTTAAATCTCTATCGTTTAGTTGAAACACGGATTCTTTCATTTCATTTCATTTATTTCTACGGGCCCTGGCCCAAAGCCGTACGCCAAACTACATACTAATAATCGATAACAACCTTAACCTATAGGCAAACCACAACACACAAGCAAAGTACACCCGTTACCTACACTGTTCAACCACCCAATCCGTAGCGGTACACAGAAAGCACACTCACTTCCGTTCTTATTTACCCACTATGTCCAAGGCACAATCACCATCGCTCATCACCTCACAAAACTTCCACAGCTTCATTTTGGTAACTACCACCACGTACCAAGCATCACACCACAGGACGCCAAACACAACCACTGCCGAGAAGACCCTACCAAACACCACACAGACGCACACAGCATCCTCCAGCCTCCACTGCACACACACGACTCAGAACATCACCAAACTTCTTCTGTAAGAGGACTTAGTTGCCACACAGCAACACAGCAGACAGTGTGGCAGCCTTCTGAGTACAAGCCAGCAACCTTTCGTCAGTACTCGCTTCTGCAAAGCAAATGCAAGAAGAGGAGAAGAGGTTGCAAGGGTCGTGCAAGTCAAAGCTGTACACCTGAAGCGGCGCAGTACCTGGCCAGTGAACGTAACCTTCTCACCGGTTCCTTTCCTGCAGTAAGTGACAACAACTCTTGGAGCGTCGGGTACTTCCTAATCCACTCTCGCAATACGCAAATAAGCCGGGCACACAAACAGAAAGTGTTCCGGGGTCATATCCACATTGCACTCCATACAGGTTGGTGATGTAACCCAATCAAACATGTACTGGTGTGCACGCAGAAGTGAATGGCCCGTACGTAGCCTAGAGAGGATCCTGGCCTCAGAGAATTGGAGTTTATCAAGATTGAGGCGTTGAGTTCAGACTGGCTGCACCGCAAACAGGGTTGTGTCAGTCTCTGCATTATCCCATTCACGCTGCCAAATTCCTAGAAACCAGCTTTGGAGTAGGGGTCTGCGGGACCAGGCCGACAAAACAGGCCTCACCACTCATACCCGGATTCTTTCACATATATTTATTAGAGCCGTGGCCCGAAGCCGTACACCCTGCTAAGCACACAGTAGGATTCTTTCGAACATATTTATTCAGGAGCTGTGGCCCGAAGCCGTACGCCCCTTCATTCTAAAGCATACAACCATAACACCACATGTGACAACGCATTACCCTAACACCAAAGTTTCATCACTATTCAAAGTTGCCATAAAGACACAGCGAACCACCAAACTCGATGAAGACCGGGGCCCTTCAACAATCGACTTTTTAGACATAACACGTGCACGAAGAATGGATATGGAGTTTGCTGAGTGGCATTGTTCCCTAATTGATTGATATTTTATTGAGCCGATAAGGCCTCCAAGCCATAATTACAATGGTTAAAACAATGTAAAAAAAAATATCAAAATGATCGTTCAGGGACCTGTACCTCCGGAATGGCTCGACCAATCGAAAAAGTGGTCTCTGTGAGGATGAAGCCCAGGGAAATTTCAGGCTTAGATCATGTTTAGGATTTTAGGTAGGTGCAGTAGTTTTTTCTGAAACCGTGACACACAAGAACAAGAACAACAACAACCACAACAACAACAACAAGTGAACAGTTTTAAAATTACGTGTGGCTCCGTACGTTTACTCTTGCACGGAAATGCATAAAAGTTGGTATAAATATACCTTCTGTATCTATGCCAAGTTTCGTCGAAATATAACGAATAGAACGGAGAAATTAATAGTTTTAGTTATGCTGGAAAGAGGACTTCAATCATTATATATTGCAAAGAAAAACGTCAAGTGTGCCATAAAAAAAAAACCCTTTATATGATTGAAGTTACTCTTTACTTGTTAAAAGGTACACGGATAAAAATTGATGTTTTTTAATTGAAATAATCAAATGTATGTACAGTTGAGAAAATTGCATCTGTTTAAGTGCTGTTGTGCTTTACGTTTTAAATATATGATTGGTAAAGCACAACAGCACTTAAACAGATGCAATTTTCTCAACTGTACATTTGATTATTTCAATTAAAAATCATCAATTTTTATCCGTGTACCTTTTAACAAGTAAAGTGTAACTTCAATCATATAACCCCTTTTTTTACGGCACACTTGACGTTTTTGTTTGTAATCCGTGTACCTTTTTGGAGCTTGATTTACCTAATCAAGCTCCTATATGCTAGCAAGCGAAGTCTGCGTGGTACGACTCCGCATCACCCAAGACATGGCCACCTTCAGTAACGACCGTATCATCTTTACCTTCCACAAAGCTCCGCTAGAAAGCGAAACAAATACCTAAAGGCAAGTTTTAAAAGTCAGCGGCTTGCGAGTCGCTTGCAATCGGAAACGCTTACTCGTTTGTTATTTCAATGGGAAAGCGTTCCCCGCTGCCAAGCGACACGTAAGCCGCTGACTTTTAAAATCCCCTTACGCGACAAGTTTGCCAAGTGGCGTCATCGTTTGGGAGAATTTGGCACCCTCGTCGGTTGATTTTAAATTTCGCCAATTGGTGTGGAGATGGCAGCACCTAGCAAACTTGCGCTTGCTTCTATGTCAATTGTTGATTTTAGTTGCCTTTTTGGTCTGATACGATACGGCCTTTAATGTAGGTGGCTTTTCCAAGACCGCTTTGCCTAAATAAATTAGACTGCGCATGCGCCGACTCTGACGTCAGTTGTGTTCTTTGTTGCGTCATGTATTTGTTATCTCTAATATCAACATGGCTGTCATTGTCGATCCAACTCTGGACTGGACGGAGCGTCGGACGAACGTCTAAGTGGAAAATCGTCTAATGGGATAACTGTCTAATATTTGCATAAATAAAAAATCTGGAATATCGTCTAAACGGAATATCGTGTAATGGATAATCGTATAATGGATAAACGTCTAACTGGATCAACGTCTAACTGCGATTTCTGATGTTATATGTATAGCCGCAGCGAGCGTGGCAGCGCGAGCGAGGCAGTGACATTAGACGATAATCTATTAAATGAATTTCCAGTTAGACGATAATCCATTATACGAATTTCCAGTTAGACGGTTTTCCATTATAGGGATTTCCTGTTGGACGGCTTTCCATTATACTGTTATACTACGTATAACAGTATAATGGAAAGTCGTTCTTCCAATTATGCGATTTTCCAGTTAGACGATTATCTCTCGACCTCCTGGACCACGAATGGACGCAACTCAGGACGGGGCGAGGGATAATTGTCTAACTGGAAAATCGCATAATTGGAAGAACGTATAACGGAAAACAGTATAACGGAATATCATCTAACAGGAAATTCGTATAATGGAAAAGCGTCTAACTGGAAATTCGTATAATGGAAAATCGTCTAATATCCCTGCCTCGCTCGCACTTCCGCGCTCACTGCGGCTATACATATAACATAAGAAACCGCAGTTAGACGTTAATCCAGTTAGACGTTTATCCATTATACGATATCCATCCATATCGTTTATTCACGTTTTATCGACGTTTATCCACATCCATATCCATATCCACGTTTATCCACGTCAGACGTTTATCCATTATACGATATTCCGTTTAGATACTTTTCCAGATTTTTTATTTCGGCAGATTTTAGACAATTATCCCATTAGACGATTTTCCAGTTAGACGTTCGTCCGACGTCCCACTCTGGACCACCTGCACTAACAAACAAGTGAATACTTGTTATGAAACGTAGTGGGACTACTCCGAACGTAAAAATTGTATTCGAGTGTATTATGCTACAATTGGCAATGTGAATTTACGTTAGGATCAACATTTATCCCCGCCGTTGATTTTCCCAATATTCCGCACGCCGTTGCTCATGAAAAATAATTTCGGCACGCTGCCGCTGCCCGCCGCCGTTAATTTTTCGGCGCGCCACGCCACTGGGTAGTTTTACATTTTAATTTAAAATTTCAGTTTTAATTTTTTAACGAGTTTTTCACGATCTGAGGAACCTTAAAAACAAAAAAAAAGGTTAAGAACGATTTAAATCCTTGCCGGGCCGGGCCGGAAGGGCACCTTATATTTTTTTTCGTAAACAGTTCCGATAGGCGGGTTGTTATTGTCAGTTTCGTGTGGTTTTGTGAGGTTTTGTTGTTATTGTCAGTTAGATTAGGTTAGGTAAGTTTGGGGTTTTGCATTTTATACTGAGGTAGTTAACTGGTTGGGTTTGGCATTTCATACTGAGGCAGTTAATTGGTTAGGTTATGTTAATGATGATTTAACGAGTTTCCGCAATTTGGGACCAATTTGTAGTGCCTTCCGTGAAAATTAAAGGTACGTTTTTTTCTCTTTTTTAGAATTTCGGGCCATGTGAGTAAAGGGAACATGGGAAGAAAACGGGCTCTCGTCCGATTTTTTTTTAATGGACTAAGAATTACCTACTGAGTAATATTTTCCTCTTCCATTTTTGAGGGGAAAACGCACCGTTTGGCCGTGGTGAAGGTCCAAAGTTAGCACCGCGCTGCACCAGAAAGCATGAAACTGGGCGAAAGTCCGGCAAGTGAAACGCCAAACCCCAACCAGTTCATTACCTCAAGTGAAATGCAGAAGCCAGTTCCTAACCTAACCGACAATAACAACAAAACCACACGAAACTGACAATAACAACCCACCTATTGTAGGGGTTTTTAGTACGTATATGGGAGCCGCCCCAATGCCAACCCCACAGCAGTTAAAGGACTAGATCGAAAATGTGCCATGGTGGTAGTCAAGGAATTGCATGCAGGAATTCCAAATTAACCTTAACAGATGGAACAAGGCTGGTTGTCGTGGTTCAGTTTTGGTGTAAGTTTAATGTTATGAGCGATCGTGTGCTCAGGTTCGCCTGAAGTTCATGGGTGACACTAACCTTGGCTTAGGGCCTTAAATGGAATGTCTACGGCATTAGGCTTACTTAGGAAAATTTGGATTGGTTAGTTTCGGAAAATTTAGTTTTGTTAGTGACTGCTAAACTAAATAGCTTCGGGGTTGCAGTGCTGAACTTACAACAGGGTTGGTCTGGTTTGAATTTAAGTTCGGGGATTGGGGAAATTGGGAAAAATTCTAATTATAGGGCCGAAATTACCTTTGGTTGCAGGGAGTTGGAAAGCGGATGGAATTTTTGGTTAATACCTAATTGTTGGGAGCACCCGGCGGAAGATCAAGCGAGCTCGAGGGTTACAATTGATGTCAAGCATTATGTACAGGCAAATCATAGCTATATATTGTTACAACAATTGATCAAATAGGATTATTTCAACTAACAATGAGTATTAATTTTGGAGTGACAATGGCACATTACAATTTGACGTCATGTGGACTTCGGGCTTGGCAGATTTATTAAATGACGTCATCAGCTTAACCTTGCTGGGGTGGTACAATTCCAATGTTGAAATCCTGAATTAAACTCGCAACACTATCTGAACTGTTTACGGGAAAAAAATATCAGCTGAGAACACGACCTTTCGTCCGTCAGTGCAAAGAGTGCGGCTTTCAATAATTTCTGACGGCCAAACGAAGCATTTGCCCCAAATATTTTGTGGGAAAATGTTCAGTTGATCATTTTACGTCATGCTAGCCCAACGAGAGATCAATCGGTAAGGAGCCCTTATTCTTCCCATAAGCCGCGTAAAGTAAACTTGTTCCCTCTATTGTTTATTTTACTATCGAACGTGATCGTGGAATGAAGTTATAATTCTGCCTTTACTCCGTTAGCTACGCACCTAGTATGCACTATCCCGCTGTCTCACACGTTTATCGAATTGATTATACTGCAACAAACTGTTACACTAAATAACCGTTTATACAATAATTACCTGATTAGCAGGAGCCACATAACTACACGAATTGCCAATACGCATAGAATCCTAGGAGAGCCTTCCCGCGAACCGTAAAGTAGCCGCCATTTTTTTTTTCAGTGATTCGCCAATAGCCCAACAACAGATAGAATTCCGTTTTCCATGCATGTTGTCAAAATCAAGCTCCATAGATCACAGTTGTGTTCTTGTTTACGTCTATGGCGTCGCGCAACAAAGGGTCATACATGCAGTCGATTGTTGCTGCACTTTGAAACAATTCTACTCAGCTCTGAAAGCCTGCATTTACGAAATAAATACACCATTCTATCGTTTCTAGCTGCCTATTTCAAGGCCGGAGGCTCTGAAAATTTACGGAGGCAAATTTACGTGTGGCTCCGTACGTTTACTCTTGCACGGAATTGCATAAAAGTTGGTATAAACTTGGGAAAAGTTGCTATCTACTATCTAGCCAAGTTTGGTCGAAATATATTGAATAGAAACGGAGAAATTAATAGTTTTAGTTTTGCTAGAAAGAGGACTCAATCATACACGGGTATTGCCGTGTATGATACCGACTGCTGACTACTGACTACTAATTCCGCTCATATAAACTAATTTATGCGACAAATACGAATGAAATTTGTATTCAACACTCTTTTAAATCCAATACGTTTCTTTTAACGTTTGACGTTTGGGGAGGCATTAAATAAAAAGATTGCAATAATTTGTAATGCTATTTTTCTGTATGTCAGGAAAACGCCACCGGTGATTAAAATAAGCATTACTCCTTTATTTTATTTATTTATGTAGACACACGCTAGTGTGTAGCCGCCAAGTAACAGTAGATCATCCCACTGTAGACATCCGATTGTTAAATATTGATTGTTAATGATAAAAAGGAGACACTAGCAGACATGTGTCTGTTAACTGTAAGCAATTGAAAGCATATTTTGGCATGTTGAAGATAAATCCCAATGCGACAGAAACGTTTCAAATTGTGGAAAAAGTAAGGGGAAGGGTCAGAGATTAAGAAAAACTAAAATTTAAAGGATGAGTGTCCACCAATCATAGAGAAAAAGATGCGTCAATAACGTAGGTTTTATGTTACTGTCTAGCTAGATTTTTCCCATGTTAAATCCCATAGACTTTTTGCTCATGGCTAGCGCAAAATTGAGAAGGCCTACGTACCTGAAGTTTTGCACACGGATGCATGGTGATCTGAGGATGGTCCTTTTGTTGGTTTGGGGGTTGTAGGGGTCAGGACAAATGCGTGGGAGGGTTTTGAAATTCGCCACGGGCGAATTTAAATTTCTTTTTTTTTTCCAAGTTGCAACCAAAGATTTTAAGCAACAATGGCTTGAACAATCAAGACTGGTCCTTAGATTTATTGTAAAAGCCTGGACGAACTAAAAACTGAACTGTAACGAAGGACAAAATAAAGAAACATTAACGTTGCCGTGGATTGCGTAAGAATAAAGGGATGCGCGTTAGATGATGGTTACGCAACAATACGAGCATACACGAGCTAATCGGTTTTTTGTTAATAACCCAAAAATAAATTGCTTCGCATTCTGCTTTTTTAGTAACAACGACCTTTTCGGGGGTTTCTGCATGACTAAATGTGAACGAAATCTTGAAAAATTAAGGGGAAGGTGAAGGGCTAAACAAAACAACTGAAGGGGATGCGCTGATTGAGTGAGCGAAGCGAACGAAATCAGCGATTGTTAGTCAGTGTGTGCAAAAATGGGATTGAAGCATCTTAAATAGACGGTGTAACCTTATGTACGTTCACAGTCCTATGAAAGTTGTGATATCCACCCAAAACCAAACTGGTAGAAAAACCCGCCAAGTTTCCAAAAACGATCGGCCTTTGAAGGTAGTGATATCATTCCACCAGAGAAAGGCCGCCAAGGTTAATCCTATTAGCCAAGTTAATCGCACATACTAATAGTTCGAAAGTTAAATGAAAACTGGAAGATTGCTACTAGCGGTAGCAATCTTCTAGTTTTCATTTAACTTTCGAACTATTAGTATGTGCGATTAACTTGGCTAATAGGATTAACCTTGGCGGCCTTTCTCTGGTGGAATGATATCACTACCTTCAAAGGCCGATCGTTTTTGGAAACTTGGTGGGTTTTTCTACCAGTTTTGGTTTTGGGTGGATGTAGACACACGCTAGTGTGTCGCCGCCAAGTAGATGTTTTATTGTTGTTGGAGCTTAATTGTCAGAGCGTAATTGTTAGAGTGTTATTGTTATCAGATGGCGGCTCACTAACAGACTGTGTCTTTTAACTGAAACCAACTTATACGTGATTTCAGCATACTGGTGTAAATTCCTCATGCGGTAGAAATCTTTCTAAATCGTTTGAATCAGGTGTCTTGGGTCCAGTAACAAAGAAAAACTCAACACGACACTGTGGGAACGTATCCTTCATGGAGAAAAAGTGTCCTCAATAACGTTGATTTGTGTTACTGGTAACTAGTAACTAGTAACTAATAACTAGTAACTAGTCCGCAGGCTCCCATGTTAATTCCCATAGGGTATAACGACACGCCTACAGCTCATTAGGGAAAGTTGCCAGATCTAAATTTCGGCAGACAGGTAAAGCGTCATATGGGGAAGTGCCTTTTTCTAAAATGGGGGTTGCAGCTAGAAGCACGTGGCCCTGAAGTGGCTCGTAAGTGCAAAATTATTGTTGTAACCATTGTTTGTATTGTCATTCAACAGTAGATTATAACATGCTTAAGTGTTGCACGCTTATCGTTTCGGTACCTATATTGTTAGAATGCACTGTTTTTGCAAATAGGTGGTTCACTAAGAGACAGAATATCTTTATCTTTTATTGCAAAGATTTGGTCTTTTTTTTTACGGTACACGAATCCAAACTGAATTATCTGCCCCACCACGATAAAAGGGACAATTTTTCTGGAAAGAAGATTAGGAAACAAAATGCATATCGTCAGCACAGGTGGGAACGTGTTCTTTATGGAGAAAAAGTGTCCCCAATAACGTGACGCGGACATTTTATTTTATGTAGACTTACTGTTCTTGCAGTTATACCGAGATAACGGGAAGGTTTCCAGCTATGAAATTGGACGAATGGCTACAGTAAGATACGAACTGCGTACCTTTTATGGTTTGGAGCCTAGGGGTGTAACGAGGATGGCGTGGGATGGCGCGTAAGTACGAAAATATTGTTATAACCATTGTTAGTATTGTCGGCATCGTCTCTCATTAAATAGCCAAAGTTCGGACAATGACAACGTGTATACTGACGTGCATGCCTAGACAGACACTAGTGTAGCACGATGAATCTAAACAACGTGGCATCGTCTCTCATTGGATAGCCAAAGTTCGGACAATGACAACGTGTATACTGACGTGCGAGCCTAGACACACACTAGTGTATCACGATGAATCTAAACAACGTTGCCAAAGAAATTGTATTCACGTCCAATTCACGGAAAATAAGCCATCTCTAAAAACAAAGCAAAATAAACAAAGGCAAAAACTGATGAAGAGCCCACCAAGTTGAGAGTGGTTCGGCCCTTCAAAGGAGTAATATCAACACACCAAAACTAACGAAAAAAAAAACAAATTACAACAAAATTAAAACCAAACCAAAACCCTATAAAGAGGTGACAAGTTGAGAATGGTTCGACCTATGAGCAAAAGGTAGTAGCAAATTGTTGAAAACCAATTTCTTGTTGACATGCCACTTTATTACCGATCTGCACGGTAGCGGAGTTGAGTCTAATACACAATTTAAAAAAAAGGACTGATATCATATCAAAAACCAAAACTCATAAAAGGGGCCGCGAAGTTCCGAATGGTTCGGCCCTTCAAAGGAGTGATATCAACACACCAAAACATTCGCCAACTTAATCGCACCGAATAATACTTTGGACGTTAAATGAAAACTTGAACATTGCTGCCGAAATTAGCAATGTTCTAGTTTTCATTTAACCTTCGAACTTTGATTAATTTGGCGAATGTTTTGGTGTGTTGATATCACTCCTTTAAAGGGCAGAACCATTCTGAACTTGGCGACCCCTTTTACCAGTTTTGGTTTTTGATATGTAAAAAACTTACTCTAAGCCTACAACAACCCAGCTACTGGCATACCAAGAGAACAATGCAAACGGACTGCCAGAAATAATCGGCTACACAACATTGTTGATAAAATGCACGCCCTACTTGTTTGTAGTAGGGCGTATGGCTTCGGGCCACTAAGCTCTTAACAAATCCAAATCCGCAGTCCGTGCTACTTATTGTTGATGGTTGAATGGAAATCAGCAAAAGTTTAATTTATTATACGGCAGTGCTTATTAGAGTTCGTTTGGACAGGCGGCGGCGGAGAGGCTCCAGAATGCAGTGCTGCAACATGTAACAATGGGGCAACAATAGGTGAGGTGCACAACATCGGATTGTAGCTCACTAGAACAAGTTGCAACGATGCTCGGGCACGGGGAAAGTAACATTGTCGTGGTGAGTTAGCAATGTCGGCCACAGATAAGTTGTCGAGAACCAAAATGAAATGTTCTTGGTTTTCGCTTAAATCTTTCAGTTTTAAACCGCAGAGTGCGAAGTCTATAATTTTGAGCACTTTAGGCTCAAAATTGGGCGGCCGACATGACTGAATGACTTATTTACTTCTTCAATGCGGGTTTCGGGAAGCAAGTTGAATTGTTTCCGCGATTGTTTGCCATAATACTGCATCTTCTTGCAACAATGCAGAATCAACTACCCATCGAGCTGACAAAGTAACTCTAGACACACGCTAGTAGGTTGCCATCAGATAAACATGGGACAAAGCTTGGGCGGAGTCTGTAAAGAAATAAGCATTACTAATGATCCGTTTTTTCGCAAACAAAGTTGGCTGGACAGTGGACATACCGTACACATGATAGACCATGCCTGTAGCAATTACAACAAAACTGAAGCGAAAAAAGCCAACAAATTAAATAAACAAAAAACGGCTTTGCCGTTTAAAAAAAAGCATTAGAGCTCGTATCCCATACTCACAGCTGTAAAGGTACACGAATAAATACGGATTAGAGTTCACTCGAACGCAACGAACTATAATTTGAAGTCCAATTCCAGGGAACAAGGCTTATGACTTGCTAACCTCCATGCACACGCATTCATATATACATCACTAATCAAACAAACTTCACACAAATAAAATAAACACACAAAGTACGCACGCACGTGAAACAGAACGAAAATCTAAAACAAATACAAAACAGACACCGTAAACAGCAAAACGCGTACAAAAGATGAAAAATACACACACAAACACAGGAATAAAAACTGCCTTAATTAGGTGTATGCTTGTTTCACAAATTATAAATCCACACAATATAGCAACTCATAGGAAACACACTTACAATATAAAACAACAAACCCAGACAAATATTAAAAAAAAAGGCCTGAACAACACGCAAATTAAGTGCACACAAACATTATATATTTCAAACACAAACTGCGTCCACTTTCTGACATAACCACTAAGTAAAAACAGTCCTTGTTCCCTGGAATTGGAGTTCCATTATAGTTCGTTGCGCTCGAGTGAACTCTAATCCGTTTTTATTCGTGTATCTTTACAGCTGTGAGTATGGGATACAAACTCTAATGCTTTTTTTCTAAATGGCGAAGCCGTTTTTTGTTCATTTAATATGATTGAAGTTCTCACTCCAGCAAAACTTTAAAAAAAAATTAATATCTCCATTCGTATTCAATATTTTTCGACCAAACTTGACCAAATAGTAGATGAATGGGCAGTGGCAAAAATATGACGCCACAAAAAAAAATACAAAAGAAGTGATATCTAAAACAAAACCCACATGGGTGAAAGAACCCGCCAAGTTTCAGCCAATCAAAGTAGTGATATCAGAGCCAAAAAGGCTGCCACCAAGTTACTACATTAGTTGCCAAGCTAATCCCACCGACTATTACCTCACACGTTAAATCAAAAACTTGGCCATTGCTACCGATAGTAGCAATGGTCAGGTTATGGTCAGGTTTTTGATTTAACCTTTGATCTAATACTCGGTGGGATTAGGCTGAAATTTGGCGGGTTCTTTCACCCTTGTGGGTTTTGTTTTAGATTATTTTTAATGTAACTACATTAAACTGAATTCCATCCTCAACTTATAGAAAACACTCATTTTCCGCAAGAATGAAAACTGCTATTAAAAGAAAAAAAAGAGATATCTTGTAAATACAATCATTACTGGTGATATTAAATTGAATACATTGAGAGTACAAAGGACAAGAATGAAAAATATGACATTGAAAGACACGAAAACGTAGGTGCCTTTGGGTATACGTCGACGATAAATACGAGTAAAGAGGGAGTGCAATGGTTTGAATTCAATTTACGTGTTTAATAGAGTAAGATTTCTCGTGGACTAAACACTGTGGCACATTGTGAACTGAAACATCACAAGTCACATTCGTCTTCCTTTTCTGTTTTGACGCCACTTCAGTTAATCCTTAGTTTTAAACATCAGATAAGTTCATTTTTGATCTTTAATCTAGAAATGATTTAAAATCGAGCTTGTTTGTCTATACATGCAACTTGCAAGCATTAATTTGCTTCTCCGGTTCCAAGAAATTTACTGAAATTAAAAAAAATTAAAAATAAATAAATAAAAATTCCACATTTTGGATGAGGTAAGGGGTCATTCCCCTACCTCTTTGCACCGGTATAAATTAAACAAATTCCCCACAGTTTAAATGTCGAGTTATCAGTGTGAAATGTTGGTAAAGTCAAAAAGGTAACGAATAAGTTTAGTCACGCGTTTAAGAAAAAGGTCACTGAAGTCAGGAAAACGTGAAACGAAAAAGAGAAAACATCCTTTTCCCATTAGCTGATTGGTTGTTGGTTGGAAGCCAAGTTTAAAGACGAGAAAGAAGCTCCGACGGAACGGAAAACGAAATCAAATATTCATTTGGTCCGTTCTCTCAATTGCTGTTGACGAATCTCACAAGTTCATTAATAGCTTGTAAACCTGGAAACGATCAATATTTGGACGTAAACATGGTATTGATTGATTCCTGGATTAGATCCGTTCGTCGGCAGCAAACACTTGTAAGCATTCTTTGCTGTCTTTTGAGTTATCGTAATTTAATCATACATTTTAATCAAAATCGTCTAGAAATTTTGATTTGAAAACCCAGGCAAGTTTCCAACTGTTTTCAAGGCTTCCTAATTAAAATTCTAGGATTTTTGAAGCCGTGAATTTGTAAGGCTCATAAACAACTATTCTTCTTTTTTTTTAAAATGTTGTAGCCTTCGCTTAAAGTAAACAAGCTGCCATCGTAGCAATCGGGGAGTACAATGGAACCCAGTGTGTGGCCATCTTAAAAAAAATCATAAATTATTCCATTATCCTTCAAACATATCCCACAACAGGCCTTCAGCATTGTGCACAAGACCTACGTCAGACTAGTCCGGTGTAACCAGCTATTTACGCATAGCACGACGCAACACGAGCCAACACTCGTGATGCGCCTTGTCGTTACGTAGAGCTGCTTGTGCACCCTGCCAACTTCTGCCTAAAGCCTAACTTGGCCGAACGCCAACAGCCGGGTAGCGAGTTGGGTGCGGATCGCACCTGTTAGCCAGTCACGTGATGCCTTAGGCAACTTCTATTGTTCTCCACAATATAAAAGCTGAGGGCTGAACAACCGAAGTTGGTGTTGGAGAAGCAACTTGAAAGGTTGCTCTCTAAGACTCTGCTAGAACTAAACCAAGCTGCACAGTCCCCTAATTGTGCAATAAGGGGTGAATTGGGTTAATGCTTTGCCTCGAATTCAATCGTCTACTTCCTGAGTAGTTACACCTTGAGCACCGCAATTTTCTGTGGACGCCTTACTTCGTCATACCCAAAAAAGAAGTTTGGTTGCCATAACCCGACGGATCCTTCTTTCTCCTCCAGACCCTAACTTTTCTCCCCCTTTGGTCAGTTTTGTGATGCTATCTTCAGGTGAGGGATAAAAGTCTTACATCAGTAGTAATATCATTTCGTACAGAAACGAAAAAACAGATTAATAAAAAAATAATAAAAAAAAAACTGTACTTCCGTTATTCCCAGGACGAACTTCCGGTAGTCAAGGGTTGTCGTCTGAGTGACAGTGCGAATTTACACAACATCGCAGCGGAATCGCGCAGATTTCAACTTGGTGTCAGTTTTGCGCTGTCGACTTAACAAGCATTTAATAATGTGCATTTTCATAAACTAGTCTGGTAGATCAGCGGGCGATCCAACCAGATATACGCCGTTTCCATCAAAAGACCAATCACTCTCGTCTTTTAGGAACGTACTCCGTGATTCAGCGTGTACATTAGAGATGGACGGCACGGTGTAAAATCTTTTATCGCGATATTTTTTAGATTATCGCGATAATCGATACTATCTCGACAAAACAAATTTTGAGGCTGGAATACCATTTTTATTCTGCTAATTTAAAAAAACAACCTTGGCCTGAAGCCTAAAGTTCAATCTTCACGAATGTGAATTGTGTGGCACTCGCAATTTTGCCAGTTGACGATGAAAATGCACGTGCCCATTGTCCATTAGTTCCTCACCATGCAGACACAATCTAGAAGTTGTGATGCTACTTAATGCCTAAATATTGTCGGCATTGAACTAAATCTCCAATTATCTAACGTGGCTAGCAACAGTACTGCACATTTGGTTGGAAAGCCCTTGTAATTCCACGGGCAACGCCGCAAACCGCTTGTTTCTAGATATTACGGTTTCCGAGATATGACAATTCATTCGCTTCGCTTATTAGTCTATTGGTGTCGATCCATTCTTCATATCCCAAGAGCATTAAAAAAATCAAGGTGCAGATTGTTTCTGGCAATCCGTTTTCTCATTCTTTAAAACATCTGCATTTCATATACGGTAAAAAATGACGCTCGTCATATTACTGTGAAAGTTCGTCAAATTTGAGTCACAATTCCGAGGGAAAAAAAATGGTTCGCTTTACGTTTAGAAGGTTTACTACATGCGGAAATCGCGAAATGTTCTGAAACATTTGACAATCTCAGGTTCTATTTTTCCCTTCATCGAACATTTGAGCCCACAATTTTTTAAGCTCTATCATCGTGTTGCTGATACTAAATAAGTAAGATGCACAATGTGTCGTCGTTTTAATATTTTTTGTG
>JAHWFP010080312.1:94862-111549 GCA_023313725.1 Lithobius niger
GGGGGGGGGGAGGGGGGGGGCGGGATGCGGGGGATCAAACTTCCATGAGTAATAAATGCTTGATCAAACTCGGACGCCACTAAAGAGTTTTCAGAGTAGTTTTCTTTGCGTATTTGAGGGCCAAAAAACCGTTACAGCGATAAAAAATCATCGACTTATTAAAAGCGTAATTAAATTATCTTTCACTTGGCGCTACTCTTCCTTCGTAGGTACCCTTACACCCGAAGGAGTAGACGAATAAACACGCCCACACGCGTGCACATCGTAAGTAGATACCGGTCGAAAAATACGTTTATTTCTTCAAGCGACTTAATAACTTCTTTTAGCTTAGAGGGGACGTTCTGTGTGATTATAGTCGCTAATATTTGCTAATTATGCTTATGCAAATTATTCTAGCGAAGGAAAACTGCAGATCGGCCTTCTTTAGTCTGTGGATTTACTGAGAAAACGCCCGAAAGGACCGTGTGGTCCGATGCTTCAGCAGTGACGTCACAATGAGGGACCGGGAAATTATTCGCGCGTTGTGAAACACTTTTGATGAGCTGTGACAGCAGCGTTGCGTTTTTCAGTGAGTTTGGGAAAAATACTTAAAGACAGCTGAGAAGTGACCAAAAAATTGTTTCGTTAGGAACAATAAATCTACTATATCTTGTTGTCGTGTATTGATTGTGTGATTTCCTCCTTATTGACAAAACAATTTTAACTTCATTATTCAGCTCTTATTGTGCCGTTTCGTGTGATTTCCCGGTTCGCAGAATCCCATTTCGCTAAATCCTGTTTCTCAAAAAAATATGACGGATTAATATTTTCCTGAGAAACGGGAATTCCACTTTTGCAGAATACCGATTCGCCGAATCAAAATATTATTTCAAGATTTAACATTGGAGAAGTTAAAGTTGCATTACGAATTGGAAGGAATTTGTGATCAGTAAATCTTTAACCGTTTTATTTCTACGAAACGGAATTGTGCGAAACGATTCATGACCGTGTGTATACGTGTGAATAGAGCCACCAAGACATCGGCCAAGCCATGTCCGATCCCTTGCGCTACGAAACAAGTATTAAAGGCGCCTGCTCACCATTTCGATAGCATTGCCCATATTCTAAACACAGCATCCAGGTCCCAGATTCTCCGTCATCCAATAGGCTGACGTGGGTCACGTGATCCCGTTTTCGTTATGAAAATCACGACGCTGCTGCGAATAGTGTTGTCCCATCTTTAATTTACCACTATTTTCTTTATATTGCTCGAAGATTCTACGGCGCTGCATCTATAGGAGTTGAAAAGGTGAAAAGGCGCTTTTTAGGTTGCAATATGTTATACGAAATGATTCTCTTGCTGAAAATTGTAGCAACTGCCAACAAAACTAAAAAAAAAAAATCGAGCAATTTTCGGCCTACGAAATCCTTTCTAACATTATTGGCTTGACTAAAGACGTCATTGTTTTTACCTCACTGCAAAATGGCCGCTCCCGGCTTATAGTCGCTAGGCAACGGATGCTTCACTCTCTGTGGCTTGCCAAATCGTTGCGTATATATGCGTCTTAACTTTTATCTGGACTTCCGAGTGATTTTCGGCGCAATCTTGTTCACTTAGGACGTCAAAACAGGAAGCGGTGCCTGCCCGGCGGGAAAACGGGTGGAAAATAAATCGGAGGCAGAGCCTTAGTATTGATTAAGCAATCTTTATAGGCAAACATCATTCTTCGTTTGCAGCAACGTTTGTGTATTCATAACTTGCTCGGCGAAGCACTTACTCATATGAATTGACGACTATGTCACCGGAAATTGGCTGCGAGATTAGTCGTTTAATATGGCTGCCTTAAAAAGAGGATCGAGCGTGTCCCAGTGTGAACCACCAGAGGAATACCGTAGTGGCGTGCACACAAACCGCATTTATTCGCAGTATTTTCGCTCAAAAAGTTTTAAGCTGTTTTTGTTCTGACTATAAAGGTATAATTTCGTCTATAGTATTAACCGATATTGAAGTTCAAATCGACAGTTTTGTCATATTCTCGCCAGTTTTTCAATGGAACACCACCAACCTTTAGCTAAAGCCGTTTCTAGTTATTCACACAAAAAAATACAGAGGCAATTGGTAATTAGTCAATTTTTTTTTTTATCTGTTTGGAGGTCGTGCTGTTTTAATAACATTTTAAAACTGCACGACCTCCAAACAGACAAAGAAATTGACCAATTGCCATTTTAAGCGAATTATATAATTATATAGTTACACCACATTATAGGGTTAATTATTGGCGCTAATGACCTAGCTGTCGACGCCCCCCCCCCCCCCCAGGGTTAATTGATTTCAGTATTTTCTAAACCTTCAGGGGTTGCAGTGGGTTTTGGAGATAAGTAGGAGTTTAGAACATAAAAAATAACGAAAAGTAGGGAATTTGTTGATAGAGTAATTAAAAATAAAAATTCTTTAACTAACTGGTAAAATTAGTTTTATTGTTATATAATTATGTTATATCATTTATTTTAAATCACTTACCACTCTTTTGATTATTATTACACGTTTTCCCCTAAGAAACCTTTTGGTCACTTATCAGCGATGTTTTTTGGTACATTACTGCATGCTTCCAAACTTAACGTACAATTTTATTTTTTTTATTATTGTCATTTTTATACCTCTCTTTGGCATTATTTTTAATCATTTACAGTAGTAGACATAGAGCCTCTGGCTCCGTATATATCCCACATTTTTTTCTTATTGCCCCCACTTTTATATTTATTACTTTTAAAAAAAATTGATTTGGGCCTCTGGCTGTGTTTCGTGCATCCTAAATGTTGCCCCATGTCCCTCCCCCTTTTTTAGGCTGAGTTTTAGCGACTCTGTTGGGTTCTTTTCATACCACATGTGTTCTCCAGCACCTAACATTTTATTATCATTATTTTATTTATTAATTCTTAATCTACATAAATAAGAGAAAAAAGAAGCGGAAAAAACGAAGGGTCGACAATATTAGAAAAGGAAAAGGCCACGCAAAGTGGCCGGTAACAATAAAATCTGTGAATCGCTTTAACAACCACTTTAAATTTGCGGTGCTGACGACGCTTATCATTGCTACGTTGCAAAATGATCAGCAAGGATAGAAATTGTGTAAATGAAAACAAAAAGCATTGTCTGCGCATTGAAGCGTTGTCTGCGATTTACTTTCTGCTTCTCCCAGAAAAAAATATTACAAAACCGCCGTGCAAAAGGTTTCAACTTTTTTTCTACAAAAGCGTATTTATTTATTTCCCCATCCAAATATCAAATGTCAGTGCTTGGTGACCGGGTGAAGAAAAGGGATCCGGGCTGTGTCGGACTGGGTCGCTGATTGAGTGAGCGAAGAAAAAGAAAACCAGCATTTGTTAGCCAGTATGCGCAAAAAGCTGATGGGTCGGGTTTCCATTTTTTGGTGGATTTTCATCTAACACCATCCGTGCGTAGCACGGGCTTCCTCTAGTTGCGTACTATTTTTCTTGTAGACCAACTTTTAAGGCAGGAAAATATGCTGACGAAGATGGATTAAAGAGATTCCCTTTTTTTTCTCCAGGCAAAGTTTGTGATTTTAAATTCTTAAGAGAATACTTGATGAAAAAAAGTAGGGGACCTTAAGTAAAATAAGGCATGGTTAAAAAACAAAATAAGAAAGAACGAAAAAAAACCCTCCACACCCACCCCCTACCCATCGTTATTTTGAGAGAAGCAGCCCCAACAGTTAGCTTATTTTCTAATGGTCCACCAAGACCAGAGTTACGCCACTGTAACTATGCAATTATTTCATCCAAATTCTCAATTAATTTTTCAGTAAGATTCCGAAGAGCTGAAACTTCAAATAATCAGGAAACCTAAAATATTCAGGAATTTTTTGTCAATACACCCCACAGGGGTTGATGGGTGTCTACTCCGCCCAACTTTGTGACCAGGTGAAAATCCTGAGAAAGTGCTAGCACGATTGCGAAAAAGTAGGCTACCAGAAAGTGCTAAACTACTGCAAAAAGTTCTTGCAAAATAGTCAAAATTTTGTAATGCCCAAAACTTATTATTAATAAAATGGATGTTTCACAAAAAAAAACTTCAAGGCTAATTATTATGCTACAAAAATGTACGTCTCGGTGCAATCATTTAGGCAAGTAATATTTTTAACGAGTCCTTTGCTAACCATTTAAGTAATAGATATCCGTGAGCTATAGCCGGTTTAAAGGCGATATTTGCTCATCTGCATACACGCGCTTCCTACTTTTGAATGAATTGAATTTATTGCGTAACAAGCAAAAACGTGACAAGGAAAGGGTCAGTTGACCACTAATATCCTCAACGTACATAAAAAGAATAAAAAATAATAAACATAATTAGCTATAAAAATTCATCAAATAAAAAACAATACAGACCAAATTACAGTCGAGTCAAGAGCAAAAACTAATAGCCTCTAATTAAACATTCACTGAGGTTAAGTTTAAGGAGGACACCAAGACCAGATTGCCAGGAAGGTCGTTCCACGGCTTCACAACCCGATTTGCGAAAAAAAATTTCCGACAGTCGGATTTGGTACTCTGAACAACAAGCTTGAGCTTGTGCCCCCGTGTGAGTCCATCCGAGCGAAATTCAAAAAAGTTTGTGGAATCACAGTCCACCAAACCATGTAAAAGAGAGAAGGTTAAATGTAAGTCTGTCCTAAGGCGGCGCAATTGAAGGGATTCCAAATTTGTGGCAAGAAGTCTCTCGGGGTAAGTTTTATTTTTAAGTCCACGAAGAGATTTTGTGAAGCGTCTCTGGACCTATTCGACAAGATCAATGTTCCCCAAGAAATGTGGTGACCACACGGGACCAGCATATTCCAAAATAGGGCGGACAAAAACTTTAAAAGCCCAAACTAAAATATGGCAGCCCCCGGAAGTAAAAAGCTTCTTAACAAAGGCCAAGCGCCTGTTTGCCGTCCTAACAATATAGTTACAATGACAACCAGATGTGAGGTCGGGGGTTACCTAAACCCCTAAATCCTTTACCATCTGCTTAGCGGGCAAAACAGCACCAGACGTAGAAGTATATTCAAAAAGAACTATTAAGGTGACTGATATGGAGAACATTACACTTAAGGAGTGCAATGTGGAAGGTGCCAACGAGTCGACCAGTCAATAATCTCAGAGAAGGCCATGCTCAATCCTCCAAAAGTGGCATCATCCACAACATGTGTATAGGTTTTTACGTCATCGGCAAACTTCCATAAACAAATTTCAGGATTACCCGTAGAAAGATCGTTCAAAAATAAAACGAAAAGTAGAGGCCAAGGACACTACCCTGCGGGACCCCACTCTGTACAGGTCGGAAGTCGGAGCACGCGCCCCCAACAGCAACACATTGAGTGCGACCAGAGAGAAAGTCAGCAATCCAATCCAACAACAGCCCCCGAAAACCCAGATGGTTCAGCTTTGCCAAGAGTTTACTGTGAACAACAGACTCGAAAGCCTTGGCAAAGTCAATGAAAATGATGTCCAGGGAAATCCCTGCATCAACAGAGGCAGTCAAGTCATCGAGTACTGACAAAAGCTGAAGGCTCGTAGAACTTTAAGGAACAAAACCGAACTGGTCCTCGCTTAAAATGGTGTTCCTCTGAATGAAATCTAGCATTGTGGATCGAATTAAGCGCTCCCGACCTTACAAGGAAGGAACACACATAAGTGCAATAGGTCTATAATTAAGTGGGTTAAACGCTTCCCCCTTTTTAAAAACATGGGTGACAATTGCAGTTACTTCAATTGTAATCAAACAAGGACGTGCACAGGCCCCCGAGAGCGGGGGGCAAACTTTTTCAGGGGACCTTTTTTTTTTTTTTTTGGTGTTCCATCCTCTTTTTACTTGCCTTTTGTTGTGGACTTTAACCATTTCTGCCCCTCTTTGCACCACTTTTTTCGCCGCTATGGTACTTTTTGGGAGTTTTTTAGGTTCTTTTACAACACCGCTCCACCGAAAAAGGGCCCTTTGCAGGGCAGGGGCTAGAGCCCCCCCTGCCTCCCCTGTGTGCGCGTCCCTGTAATCAAAGTTGCAATTACTTAAAAAAAAACCTGCGGTGTCAAATGGCTGTACAACGTTATAGTAAATATACAGTGATGGATTTTAGCATAAACTATATAAATAACAATAATACAATTAGTTACTTTAAGAAGACGTTTTTTCGCAAACGTAACGCCAGAAACGCAAATCGAAAACAAAATTACTAAAAAACATTTTTCATTTTCAAAAAAAGAGAGCATAGTGTTAGACTTCGCAAAATTGCTAAAAATAACAAAGGAGAGTTTTTACGAGTTAAAAGAGCTAAACTAGCACCGAAAGTACTAAATTAGCTCCGCCCACGCTCGTTACCTTTCGATGGGACGTACTCATAAAATTCTGATGTCTCTCTCATCAGAATGTAATAAAAGGATAAACGCCCAATTCTCCATTTACATCGGTTCAGGTTAGTAATAAAACGGCGTTAAACCTTCAGTTATAGCACAGGCTATTTTGGCTTCGAAATATGGCCGTTCTAATAATCCATAAACCCTCTAATAATAAACAGTTTCGTACGACCAATCCCCGCCGCTAAATCCTACGTTTATTACGTCTAATTAACGGAGCGCCGTTGACGTCACGACGCATGCGTAAACAAGCCGTAGGATTTCGGCAGCCATCTTCATTATGTTTGCGAGGTTCAACAGACCGTGAAACTGTTTCTGGTCGTGTGTTGGAAAAGAGATTTGCGACGTAATCGCAGTTACAAACTTTCGAGATTGCTCTGTTGATGTCATTTTTGTCGCGCCCAGACTTGAACACTTGGGAAATAGTTCACGGATCTGAAAGGTCGTATGTATCCTCGTATTCAGTGCACAATCTAAACATAATTCGGATTGCGCTGGGACACAGTCCATCATGACTGCCGTAGATAGCTGATCATTAAAACAACCAACCCAAACGTTAGCTATCTGCATTATAACGACGTTAAAACGGAAGTGGAAGAAGAGGAAGTGACGTCACAATGGGTGGCAGCAATAAGGTTTACAACAATCAAACACAGAACAAAACAATAACCTACACATTTTTTTAAAGGAACGATTAAAGGTACACCCGGCCTGCCTTATAACATTCCGCATGACTTATAACAGCCACGCGCTTATCGCAGTCCGCGTATAAAGCATCACAAAGGTCATCTGAGATAGTAGCTGCGTTCCTTGCAGCGAAGAATGCAGCTACTGTCTCAATTGGCATTGTGCATAATAGAAGAACCAGCATGAACGCATTAATCGTGTCGTCACAAACTGGAATGATTCACGTATTTTAACACCACAATTTTTAATTTTCTAAGCTAGCGTCTTACAATTTTGCTTAGGCGATTTATTGGAATAATTAATTTTAATTTTTACCGCATTAATCTTTTAGATTTTTGATCTCATGGTAATTATTAGCAAATTAGTGCATGCCCACGCAGAGATAAACGTCATGGTTATTGTAAGAGCGCAAAGCATCATATACTGCGGGACACAGTAAATATAGTTAATTATTATTCAACAGAAAATCTCCTAGACGCCACATTTTAAAACGGATATTTTCCAATGGATTGACGAACGGTAAGGAAATAGACCTTTGGGGGCCATACTTGATGTGGAGGATCGAGAAAAATAGCGCTGGGAGGAATAGTTCCCATGATCTTACATAGTACCAAGAATTTATAAGGTTGAGAGGAGGATTTGTAACTCTAAAAGTCCCTATTGAAACGTGTTGCATTCATTCCTATAAGTTCCGTCAGAGTTTTCAGAGGGCGCCACACATTCCATCTGTTAATTTTTGCTCATATTTTAGTTCCAAATATAAGGTAAACTAAATTACAACTAAGCTAAACTAAATAATAATTAAATATAAAAGCTAGTTTCGTTTAGTTTAGTTTAATTTTGAACTAAAAACTGAGTAGAAATTCCCACATAAAACTCATGGCGCCCTCCATAAACTTAGACGGAACGAATAGGAGACGTTTCCGAAGGGGCTCAGTCCCAAATTCTCCTCCCAACCCTACAAATTCTTGATAGTACTTAAGTTAGGGAAATAGGTAAGCAATTTTCTGGTCAGCCTTGTTCCCCTTTTTAAAAACTCGGCCAACTCCAGCCAATGACCGAATGTGAATTATTTGACCCGTCTGAAAGGAGAGCTACAAAATATGAGCAAGAGTTTTACAGATTTCATGCCGGCTTTCTCGGTAGAAAAAAAGCCGAATGTCTTTCGGGACCCATTCATTGCATGGCTATAGGCTTCGATTTTGTAAGAGCCTCAAGAATGCTTCACACTTTTCACCAATCACAGGACTTCCAAAGTGGGGGCATGGTTAGTTACAATCCATAATTCCATTTGCGACAAATGCAGAATTAATAATAATAATAATAGAGAGACGATGTACGAGGCATCCACCCACCTAATTCCCAGATGTTAAGTGGAAGATACCATCATCAGAAGAGTTGTTTTTTGCCGCATGAGGGAGGAAACCGGAGTACCCGGAAGAAACCCTCGCACAACGGGCGGCAAACAACTGGAGAAAAAACCCGTACATATACAGTTCCCATCGCGAGGCTCGAACCTGGGTCGGTACGAAGCCAGAGATGTACGGCTGGGACCAGGACACCTATCGAATCTGACGCCCCAGTGCTCGCAGCTACCCGTGCATGGCGATGTTCCAAAAAAAATCGTGCCAGTCACAAAAGAGTTAATTTTTAATGGCGGAATGTGTCTTCAAGAGCGTGTTCTAGATTTAGACACCCTATAACGAGAGCTTAAAGAGCCGCCAGAAAGGAGATTTACTTCGACAGATCTTCAATGATTTGACGGGGGGGGGCCACAGAACGTTTTTTTCTGCTGTCATTAAAATACTGAAGGTAATCTATAGATCTGTAATCTTTGTAGCGGAAAAGCCTTTAGCTTCTCTCTGCGAGCCTTAATAGGATTTACTGGAAGTTTACTTTTATGATTCATTTTTACTGGTTTGGTGTTCCTACACTTGTTGACTGCTGCAGAAATGATGTCAGAAAATCGTTCCAAGCAGCCTCGCCCGAGACCCACTCATTTAGGGCGGCATTCCAGTCGACCCATGACAATTCATTTCACAGAGCTGGAAAATCAATTTTGCGTCTAAACGCGTCATTTACAGATTTCAACCGGAATGTTTCCACAGGAAGATGAAGTGCAGTGGTCACTCAAGTCGAAGTTTGGACCGACTTCTACTACAAATACCAAGTTCGGGTCGTCTGTAAACATTCAATCAAGTCCCTCGTTGCCACCCTGCCTGATCGCTTGAAACCTGCTTGCAGAAAATGCCCCAGGAAAATTTTATTATTATTTGTACTATACATAAATTCACATAAATCGCTGAAAATAAAAGGAAAATTGAAAATAAGCCAAACGAAAATAATGCACTAGAAATAACGTACTGCAGTAGCCAACCTTTATGCGCTTATAATACATTTCATCCAAGTGATCTGAACCGGATTCAAACCGGCGAACCGGATTCAAACCGGATTCAAACCGGCGAACCTAATTCAAACTGGATTCAAATCGAATTCAAACCGGATTCAAACCGGTAACCAGTCCATTGTCAGATAACTGCCATACCGCCTTTACCAATATGGCCATTTGACCATTAGCATAAAGATGACTCAATGAATCCGTGACCAACACTTCATTCCACCGAATGTACTCAGTCGAGAGGACATTTGGTCAAATGCAGTCCTATAGTCACCTGACAACACAAAAGTCACTATTAGTGACACAGCTTAACGTTTTCTTGTTGGAAAAAAAAAGGGGGTGAATAACGTTGATAATTGCCTAGCTTACTAGCTAATTTCACGAAAATAAATTCTTCCATGCGGTGAATAAAGTTGAAATTTTGCAGATGGCTTTAGTTTAATCGTGGAACGTGCCTTTTGCTAGTTAGGGAAGCATAACTGCAAAGTTTCCAATGAACCTCAATACTATTTTACGGGCAGAGTTTCAGCAGTTTGTTTGTTTGTTTTATTTACAGAGCTTTAACCCTTCGAGTCACCAACATTCTGCAATAAAGCGATGTTTCAGAACAAACCCTAGTTACAAAACTTTACAATAACCATCCGGAAAAGCGAAAGCCGCTGCCGACTGTATAGAATACAGTCCATGAGGAAGTGCTCCACTGTCTCCGCCCCTGACCCATACATACATTGCGGGTTCACCCGGTCGTCCAACTTCAACTCAAAGTCATTGAGATTCGCCTGCCCAAGCCTCAATCTAGAAAGCAATGTTGACTGATACCGGGAGCCTTCCCTGTATTTTGTTGTTATTGTTGTTTTTGCTTTTAGGAGCAAACCGGGTTAGGAGCAAACCGAGTTTTAGCAGACCCAAACCGGGTTATCGGCCCCATAACGATGAGAGGGACAATAATATAACATTTTGCTGCTATTATTGTTTTGCCGTTAGGGAGCACGAACCCAAACAATAATGTTGTTGCTGTTTTAATGGGATCTTAGCCAGACAACATTTTATTGTTGTAGTTTTTTAATTACGGGAGCTTGACCATACAACACGGCCATGTACAATATTGTATTGCTAGAGCTACACCGTAATAACCGGTCATCTGCCCCGCTAAAGAAAATCGACACCAACATTTTGTTGTTGCCTGTTTTTAGGGAGCACGAAACCAAACTGGCTTATGTGGCTCTGACGATGAGTTTCATTAGTACAACAATGTATGTACCCCTTTGGGCGTAAAAACTTGTCGCACTGTATCGAGGTTCAAAGGGTTTTAGCGAGCGTTAACCGCACCCGGTCATCTGCCCGACGAAGCCCTAAGGCCCCATGTCTGCAGCACCCGGAATGGATTCCCAGGAGGTCACCCACCAAGTACCAATCGGGGCCAATGCTGCTTAACTTCGGTGGTCTTACGAGAACCGGTGTTTCCAGCACTGCAAGGATGCAATGCCGTATCGAGGTTCAAGTAGCCCGACAACAAAGCAAACTTATTGCAACCACAAGAGACCACAAGGGACTGGCAGAAAGAGTGGGATGATAGTGGCGTGGGCAGGGGTCTTTACAATCTCCACCCGACTGTTTGTCGTCCGCGTGGACTGGATGTGCTTCCTAGGGGGGACGGAGCACTGCTGCCCACACTTAGGACTGTGCATGTGCTGTTGAGGGCTCATAAGCACCGGTTGGGCCTCAGTCCGGTCTGCAGGTGTGGTACAGAGGCCGAGACAGTGGAGCACTTCCTTCTGGTGTGCCACCTCTGGGCAAATTTCCGGTACCGGATACTAGAGGATTGGGGAGCCGAACTAAGGGGAATTCTGGGTGCCGCCTCGCACGATGCAGGTACTGTATATGCCCTACGACAAGTAGTGAGGTTCTGTAAGCAGACGGCAAGGCTCAATCAGTTGTAGGCAGCAGACGTTATGTGGGGTGGTCTATGGTGAACTTGGGTGTGATGGAATTATGGATATGATGTTAGATTTAAGTAGTTGTAAGATTTAGAATTGAGCGAATGACTTAAGGTCCGTAGGCTCATGTATAAAATAAAGTAAATAAAGCAAAGTATGTCTTCGAAGGCGGAAGGAATTCTCCATTGTTGATGCCACAGAATGGCATTGTTTAAAGCCCCATTGTAAAGAAAATGATCATTTTCTTGTGAACGGTAGTTGGGTAGGACTGTGGTTTGCCAGTGAATGTGCCAGTGGGTGAGCAAGTTGGGAATGTGTTTTCAAAGACAGTTGGACTTGTAGACGTTTGGAAAACAGCATGAAAATTAGACAAGGGTACTTGTACACAGTGGCATGCTGTGGGACTTGTTATTTATTGTCCATGCTGGCTCCACAGGATTGATTTATTGGGGAGAGAGGTTGAGTTTGTGTTGTTGTTGGTTGCTGTTAGGATTAAGATTAGGTTAAGAGTGTACTTAGGCATACGAATAGAGCGAATGACTATGGGCGAAGGCTTTCGCAAATAAATTCAAATTCAAAATTGTTTTATGCCCAAAGGTGCACAATATATTTGTCTTCTTACAACAATGAACACGAAGACGTGATTACGCAGCACAACAAGACGAGTGCAGAATTGTTGCTTTCCCCACTGCTAAATAAAGACAGTTCAGTGGGCATCTCGCTATCGATAAAGACTAATAAACACATGTAAACCTATTAGAAAACAAAACCGAATTCGTTTGGTATTTAAGGTAAGATTTTAGTGAACCAAAGGGTCACGAATAAGCTTTCCTGTAAGGTTTCAGATACCACAGTGTTGCTGAAGTGTCAAGTCCACGTGAACATTGATGCTGTCCTCAAAACTAAACTAAAGCCCAAAAAAAGGGCCCATAAAACTGAATTTTCGTTTTTTTTCCATCTCGTAACTGTCTCCCCAAAATAAAATTTGTTGAAGATTCCAGCCAAGCTTTTCAGCCATTTGAAGTCGTAATATCAAACGCCAAGTTCTTTCACGAAGTTAATCCCACCGACGAAGGTTTCAAAGGTTAAATGAAATAACTGAAAATTGCGCGTAAGCAATTTTCATATATTTTTCATTTAACTTCGAACTATTACTCGGTGGGAATTAACTTGGTGAAAGAGCTTGGCTTTTGATATCACGACTTCAACGACCGGAAAGCTTGGTGGGAATCCTCAACAAGTTTTGTTTTGGAAATATCCGAGTACTCAGACAACTCCAACTACTATCCGGATAAACAATTACATGTACATGGTTAAACAATTACATAAACGCTTTCGTCATTCTTGATGCACCTGTTATGCGTTTGCTGTCGTCCCTGGCAAATCAAACTTTTGTCAAAATGTATAATTGTTGATGTAGATGGGTAGATTGGAAGAATCCAGCAGCTTGAAACGCTATAAAGGTATATTTATGCCGCAGACGCCGGCTTTCTGAGCTGAGCTGAATTGTTTCGAAGTGTTTATGTCTATTCACTTTTAGTCTCTTGTAATTTCTAGTTACTTTCAGTTAGGGTAATCTGAGCTACTTGCATGCGCGAGCTACTTGCAATCTCCTTTCAATCACTGCACGCACGAGCGTTGATACCATGAAAAAAAATTGCTTGCAACAATTTTGCGGTGCATTCACAGTCCTATGAAAGTTGTGATATCCACCCAAAACCAAAACTGGTATAAGAGAAGCCGTCAAGTTTCCAAAAAGGGTCGGCCTTTCAAAGTAGTGATATCATTCAACCAGGGAAAGGCCGCCAAGGTTAATCCTATTAGCCAAGTTAATCGCACCGAATGGTACTTTGGACGTTAAATGAAAACTTGAAGATTTCTATCGTGAGTAGTAATTTTCTAGTTTTCATTTAACTTTCGAACTATTATAGTCGGTGTGATTAACTTGGCTAATAGGATTAACCTTGGTGGCCTTGCCCTGCTTGAATGATATCACTACTTTCAAAAGCCGACACTTTTTAGAAACTTGACGGCTTCTTTTATATCAGTTTTGGCTTTGGGTGAATTTATTTACCATATGTTAGTGTAACATTTTTGGTTTTAGTTGTTGTGGGTGGACAATGAATGAATGTTAAAAAAAAAAATGGACCAGACATTATTATTCAGGAAAATCGCAACTCGCAACTGTGATACCGAATTTCTCTATTTTTTCCCTTTTTCCTGTTTTTAATTTTTCTTCCTTTTGAATAACGTTGTTTCCTTAAAAAAGGGAAAAAAACTACCAGTAATTGAAAGCAGTATTCCACTGTATTAGTAAAGTATTCCTGATCCTTAATCCTAATTAGTATTATTAATTCTTGAATTTTGGGTTTCAAATTTTGATTTTTCAAGGTCGTACGAACCATGTGACGGGGGATAGCACAACGGTAGATACATAAAATTTCCGTGTAAGATGAATCAAGTGGTCAAGTGGACATCACGTGGAGCACAATCCCATCGCAGTTGGTGACTCTCCATCTTCCGCCAAAATCGATTTTGAAAAGGTAGCACGAGTCTCATTTCAATCATCCACTTAGCACTGTATGCTGTTTTATTTTCTTCGTATTCCGTACGTCCTTGCATTCCGTCTCCTTGCATTCCGCACTGGCAAAGCCGACGGACATCGCGGGTCTCGATCGATTATTCAAACAGGTAAGATAGAGGCAAGGCGCACCGAGCAACCGAGCATGGTGGGTTGGGGTATACAAGGGACATCCAGTTGCAAGACGCAAATTCGCCTTGCCGCCCTGATAGACTGGAATGTGAAAGGGGGGGGGGGGGGGTGGAGCAGTGGACGGGAAATGCACGTATGTTAGACAGTGTGTCTTTTAGCCCTAATCTTGACATTCTAATGCTGTAATAACTAAAGAGATTGGAAGGGGGGGGGGGACAGTGCTGTCTGTCATCACTAAGCATATGACTACGCATTAACTAAACCTATAAGCTAAGTTGTTTTGTTTGTTGGGATGGAGACCGAATCAATTTTTTTCAAAATTTTGCAAAAGAAGAGGCAGGAGGATGGGAAGGGGCAGTATTTAATTCAACTACCCATCAAAATTCAACTCGGTGTATCAAAGGGGAGGAAAGGAAGAAGAGGGGCGGTAGGAGGATAGGAAGGGAGGAAAGGGCAAGATGAGATGGGAGGCAGAGGAAACAGGACAGGGGCGGGGATGAAAACGGTAGGGAGATGATGGGTGGAAAGGGAGATGGGAGGAAAAGGGTAGTATTAGGTACAAAAATAGTCTGTCGCTGTCAACTTTCAGGCAGCACACAACTGGCAAACAACCACGGGCGAAGCCGGGTACGACTGCTAGTACGTTGTTATAAAATTTCCCCTCACTGTTTCTACAGTAATGACAGTTTTTGAGGCTAATGGCCTTGAAGTCCGGGCTCCAAGCAAACGTATCCAACGATAAATGGCCCGTCGTCCACAGAGCTCATTACGCTAAGCTATTCTATGGATACTGAAATTATGTTTCGTAACTGAATCGACGGACCATGCAGACCAAACCATCCGGGCAGCCAGCTGGCATGAACCATCGCCACATTTTACGTGAGTGTTGTCTAATGAATAAGACAGTTAAATCCTCGGGTGTACAGGTTGGTTTAATCTTGGACTAACAACTCTATTCGACATGGACGAGTCACCTACCTGCCTTCACCGCCATACACAACCCATGCGCCCGATATTGTCAGGAGACTGGCAGTGCGGCCGTGCGTCATGGGAGATTGAAACTATTTCAGAAGGTTTTTCCCGGTTTTCCCTTTTAACTCTCGTCACTCGCATGACAAGAGTGAGGTGGTCATGGTGACACGCCAGTGACGGATTTTGCGGTGGCTCTGCTGTTGCAGCTGCGGAAAGTTGGAACACACTCGAGTTTACAGGTAGCCGTACGTGAATGGTCCATCTCGAAGAGAGTTGTTAGTCCAAGGTTTAATAATTATTGGCACTTTTATGAAATTTTATTCGCCTGAATATTTTTGTCGTCTTAGCCGCCATACATAAATCAAAGCAAGCCCTATTCACTCTCTCCGAAATCTGCGCAACTTTCCGTCTATAGCTCGCGCGATCAAAACGTGCTGTGCCATCTGTAGGAAGCGACTACGAACTAAAGCTTCACCACCTCTACTTCCGGGCAAATCCAAGATGGTGGTGTCGTGCGCTCACGGCGGCTGATAGATTGATTCCCGTCAGTGCGGCAAACCACACATGCATGGTATTACATTTCATACATTTTCCAGCAAGAAATTGTATCCATATGTAGTTTTGAAGTGGATGAACGCCAGAATGATTATGTTTGTACGCTAAACTTACCGCGTTGATAATGAAAGTGAAACGCTGACAGGGCCGCCGGTTCAATAGCGCTTTTATTAACTACGCTCTGAGGGAGGCGCTGGTCACGTGGCTCAACCGTCATTTTCGCAGGTTGCGCTCTCGTGGCAAAATTGAGAAACTAGAATCCCTGTCGATGCTCTAGTTTAGAGGTGGGCGCGGGTCCAATTTTTGGGAACCGGAATTGCCCGCATTTACAGAAACTGGAACCGACCCGCAGAGAACCGCAACGTCTGAATTGAAAACCGAACCGCCCCGAAACCGCAAATGTATGCAATAATGAAACCCGACCCGACCCGAACCGCGGTTTACCCGCGGTTAACCGCTAAATAAAGATCTAATATATAGGCATTGATTACGAAAAAAAAAGAAAGCCACACGATGACATTGTTATAATAACAACAGATGCCATTCTTCAGTTGATTATTGATTTTTGTTCTTTAATTTTTTTTTTAATTTGTCCATGATTATGCGGTTACTTTGTTAAAAATGAGTTTCAATAAAAAGACGAGCAAAATGTGTCAACAATTCCATTTGTGACAAAGCACAAATTAGTAATGTAGCTTATTATTAACAAGATTAATTATTACAAAATTATTGTTAATTTAAATTTAAGCTAATTGGCCCTCATCGACGTGAGGCAGATAACCAAATTTGGGTTCGTGCTCCGTATAAAAAAAAATAACAGAACAGCAAGAGGACCTAATTAAAAAGCTCAATAGTGCAATAATACAAAAAAAACACTTGATTTACTCGTTGAACTACGCTGTTTAGACGTCTTCTTGTGGCGAATTTTTACATTTGAATCTCCTGTCTTATTAAAAAAAAAAACCACCGAACCGAAAGAATATTAAATTTTTTTTTCCTTAAAAACAAAACAAACCGTATTTGCATGCAGTTGAT
>JAHWFP010080312.1:116549-128707 GCA_023313725.1 Lithobius niger
CACCTTAAATTCTAACAGGGGCCCACATTTTCACATAAAACTGTTATAAATTAGGCCACAACCTTGAACCCAAAATTGCTTAGTGTTTGGGGCCCTACATTTTACCCTTGCACCCCCTTTGAAAAAGGCTAGTTGTGGCACTGATGTATGTCGAAACACAAAATGAGTTATGACCCAGACAAAAACGTCACAAGTATGGCTTTGGCGAATGTAGTACTCTTGTGGTTTTTATCGCAGTGTCTGTGTTCTCATATTTTTTAAGGATTCCCGCCAAGTATTTTCTTCGTTTAATATGATATCAAACGACTAGTTAATCCCATCAATATCGAAGATTAAATGGGGCACATCATCTAGCTAAGCGATGGCAGAGACTCAGCTTACCCCGAATTCTTGCAAAATGTCTACCAGTCAGTGCCAGTCAGCATAGTGTGAGAGGCTCCATCCTCCCTTCTGCTGCTACGGGATTTATTATGGACATAATTCGGGCCCCTGCGTTGATTTGGGGTTTCACGATTTGCCTCTCCTTTACAAGACTTCTTTCTCCTTCTAAAACTTCCAGTATGGTTCCAAATTGAGTCCATTCATCTATAAAATCATTAATTTGCTTCAAATGACATAAAGCTCAAAGAAATTTACTTGGTAACAAAGACAGATTGGTTACTATGCAGTTACGCTTACTCCGAACTAGCAGAAGGCACAATCTCAAGTTTAAGTTATGTTTTACAATTTTGAGCCTGTAGTCCGCTTGAGAAAAGTTAATTTTCATGCGATTAGCTAATAACAACCGTATTGCCCAATATCTACGTTATTCACTCACTTATCGTGACTTTTATCACGTCAGGCGGAATCTTCGTTAAATCTGCTCATCAAACAAAGTTTCACTCTTTTTGGCGCATTATGATTTGTCTTCAGCTGTCTGAGCGCAGCCTAAATCAATAAATTCTCTCTTCCACATCGACGTTTAATGTTGACGAATGACAAGTTAGAACACGTCAATGATGTGCTAGTTCGTGCAGGATATTGGAAGTCACGAGAAAATTGCATTACACAAATTCGATTTACCGGCCAACCGATTCAACACCGGACTCTCCTCGGCCGACCCGCACGAAAACAGCCGTCCGTAGGTCAGCTTCAACCGTAGGCATTGTTGTTAGTGGAGGAAGCCACCCGGTTTTGCCACCAACAATCGCCACCAACAATCGCGCCACCAACAATCGCGCGCCTAAAAGTCGTCGTTTCCTCAGAACAAACATTGAAAATGCACAATCTGAAGCCTTTTTCGGATTCGACATAAACTGTGCAATCGCCTTGTATACCCATTCGGCGTGTCATTGGAAAATAAAATTATGGAAGACTGTGCCTCTTGTACAGCTCTCAAGGTTGATCAAAAGGCTTTTACACCGGTTGTTAGCTAAAGCGGAACGCTTCCTCTGTTTCACTGCTAACAACTCAGTCGGCCCATACGGTTTGTGGTGGGATATGCGATTCGATCGGAGACCAAGACCCTCTTGGCTCGGAGACCAAGCCCCCAAAAATTTGGAAGTGCTTTGCTAGCATTACTCGGGATCCAATGGAAACCGCCTGAAACTCGTTTTGTCTCTTGCATAGGCGTACGTTCTCATACGGAATATGTTAACTGAAATATTTTAACTTTGTGATTTTTTTTTTTTTTTTTTTGTAATAGGCTGGTCAGAAATGACGGGATTTATAAGATGCAGCTGATGAACATGCGCTACAATTTTGAATTTTCTGAATTTTACATTTTTTATTTATAATTTTAAATTTTATGTATTTTTTATATTAATTTTTTACATTAATAATTTCCATTTTTTTGTTGTTGCAATTTTTAGCTTTATTTTGTTTTGACTTTTGCCTATTCGCAGAAGTATTTCACAAAACGTTGTACCGTAAAAACCGTGCGTGTATTTGTGAGGCTTCGTCCTGTGCTACGTACGCTTGCTCAGCTGTACAATGGTGGTTATATAGGGTTAGATTACATTTTTAGTTTGTAGTTTTCATTCGTAAAGGCTGTACAAATTTACGGTCGGTTAGGTCACACCATTTTAAGCCTGTATAATTCAAATTGGTGTGACCTAACGTGAATTTGTACAGTCAAGATTAATCTACACGTGGATTAATTTACAAAACCCCATGGGTAAATAGGCAGTTATTTGATACACTAAACTGATGTCATTTGATAAAATATGGACAAAAGAGGTCACGCTCTTGACAATGCAGGCGGCATGATGGTGAAGATACGGTCATGCATGCCTGCACTGAAACATTCGGTCCGTTCCTTAAGCCCTTAACGGAGACGTCATTTTTGATAGACAGAACGTAATCAAATCGGTCACTAACCTGTCCGATTAGTTTAAAGTCCTCATTAGCAATGATTGTGAGCACAGATGCCACGTTCTGACTAGCCCTAGCCAAAGTGCTATGAGTGGATCCATCGAGTGTCTGTATGGCTCAGCGGTAGGACCTCGGCTTTTGGTTTCAAAGGTCCTGGGTTCGATTCCCCGCTCAAGCAGTTCTGACATATAAGTCCAAAAGGCAACGTAAATAGGTTTGCATCTGTATTAGTCATCAAGTGATAGTTACAGTCACTATCGTGAAATACCGCAAGAAAGCTGCATAAAAAAAAAACAAGGCCTAACAAAAAAATAAAGTTTAGTTGCCATAACCCGACCGTTCGAACTTTTTCCTCCCGACTTTTCTCCCCTGTTTTGGTCCATTTTGTGTAGCTGTGGTCAGAGACGGCAAAATATTTGGGGGAGGGATTGGGTGAGACTGAAATTTTTGACCTGAACCCAAAATTTGTATGTCGAACATTTTAAGGTTCTTTTTTCCTGCTATCTACCCACCTTCTTTGGTGGTTTCGTTCACCTCCCGTTTTTTCGACTGAGGTGTCTCTCCCCCCCCCCCCCCCTCCTCCAACCACCTCCCTTTATTTTCGGCCCTGGTCAAGCCGTCCCACTGTCCAGTAGGCGACGTAGTTTCTGTATGGCCATTAAAGCCGATCATACAACTTTACACGTTCCACATGTTACTGCATGTCATAATTATTATCTTTTTTAATGAGAGACAAACTTGAGTGACAGATGGTTTGTCATGTTGTAAGTGAGTGACATGCCGTGATACAGCCGTGTCATTGAAAATGGCTCCGAAAATATGTGACGACTCAGGGAGTGAACGATTGTTTTCAAGAATATCTCGAGCCCAATTCACTCCTTACTGCATAGCCAGGGGTCTATGTACCGAATAACACATATTAGGCATTAAATACAGGTTGCAGCTTGGTCTAATCCAGTTGTCTCCCTAACACCAACTGGTCTTTCAGTGGTCCTCCAACGTTCTTTTATACGCTGGCGAACAACAGAACTTTGCTTGAGGCATTACGTCACGTGACGAGCTAACAGGTGCGAACCGGTCCCAAGTGGTTGAGCAGTGGGGCTGGCTCGCTACCTGGCTGTTGGCGTCCGGCCAAGTTCTGCTGTTGGGCAAAAGTTGGCAGGGCGCACAAGCAGCTTATGTAACTCCAAGGTGCACCACGAGTATTAACTCGTGTTGTGCCCTGCTATACGTAAATAGCTGGTCACAGTGGTTGCTCCGGACTTAGGAGGATTACACAACGAAAATGCATAAAGTAAATACATGAAGTAAACAATTATAAAATTAGGTCACATTTATTTCGTTGGGGGAAAATATATTTCTGTTCTTAACCATCGCGAAAGCTTCTGTTAATAACTACACTACCCAGCGTCATGATGGTTAGTCTCGTCCCTAATTTTGTTCACTCATTTTAGCCGAGATTGGAGTCAGCTTACTGGTATAGCTTTTCAGCTGTATTCTTGTCAAGTGCGACTTAGTACGTTTTTTTAAGCCCGAAAAACAGCTGTAACTAAGTGAATGGTCTATTTCCCCATTGACTATCTTGTGGTTGTATTCTTAGTGTATGCAAGACGTGACAATGACTCGCAACTTCTGTCTTGTTTTTTGTGTTTCATCGATCACACCTATGACTTAAGTCGATGTTTTCTTTCAGAATGCGTCTCTGAACACCCTTTTTTGGTTTGATATCCCGTCTTCTACTTGCATACAGCTTGATGACCCTATTGGATGGGTAAAGTACTGCACGATGTGGTATGAGACTCGAATGATGTGATGAGGGAAAGGGGGGGGGGAAGCATTGACTGGCCAAGAAATCCCACCTTGCCATGTGTCTCAAAGTCTTGTCGTTGCTAACTTCGAAAATATGTACGCACACGCACCATGAGATTAAATTAGAAATTGTAGAGAACAGGCGTTTAATGTTGCTATATTATGTCTAAATATAAGGTTTATTTTTTTTTATTGTACTTCCTAAATTTCGCAAATCTACCACGAAGTCTTGGCTCGTATAAGGTGTACATTTTGCAAATATAGTGTATAGACACTTAATAAATTACAGTTTACTTAAAACACCAATAATGTAAACAACTGTTGTATATGCCGTTTCACTAAGAAGAAATCATAAATTGATACCAAAAATAAATAAATAATAATACCGTAATAATAATTTTAATGTTAAAAAAGAAAGTTTGTTACAAAATTTTCAAAATCTGGCAACGACAAATGCGCCAAGATTTATCTTGCGGTGTCTTAAAAACACCGAACACGTACTATTATAGTAACCTTTTCAGTTTATTTTCAATCACGATTGAAATTGAAAGAATGTATATTTTTTGGTAGGATATTGCTTGTCCTTCATAAGAGCTCTCTGCTGCTTTTCATTGAGAAAAAAATGTGTTATAGAATGTTGTAATCATGGCTGCTTAATGTTTAAAAGCAAGGCCAGATATTGCTAAATATGCATCGCAAATAACGGGTGTGTTAACGTGTCCATTCTTTCATATTCCTTCCTTTCCCTATTAACACACCAGCTTTTTATTCAGTCGGCCTCATCATAATCCTCTCAAGATTTGACAGTTTGTGTATTTATTTTTAAAGGAGGTACGGTTTGTTTCGGGAAATATGCATTTAGATCACTGTGGTTTCTTCTTTACGCTGCAGATTGAAAACTCCGGTCGCTGGTGACGTTTTGCTGCCAGCAAATGACTTTTGCCTCTGACAACAAAATGGACAAAAGTGACCAAGGACGCGATTCCTCAAGTCAAGACCACAACAAAACCAAGAAGGACTTGCAGAAAGACGAATCGAGACATCGAAAGGACAATGAGGCCAGAGGAAAGGACGATCACGCACCGAATCGCAACCGTCCCGATGAGAACTCTTCTAGAGGTATCGAGGATAGAAAGAGACTGCCCACGGAGATGTCCTATTTGAGATCAGATGTGAAACGAGACCAAGACCCGAAAGACAAAGACCACAGCAAAGCATCGAAATCGAAAAACCCTAAGGAAAGTTCGCAGAGCTCGTCGGCAGCAAAGGATGGAGAATGCCCTCAAGACCCAGAGGCGAGCAAAACGTGGGATGAAGAACCAGACCCGAGACCGAAAAAGAGACTCCCTCAAGAGATTCACGTACTGGGTCTCGAAGCGTACGAAGAGACCAAGGATCAGGAATGCCCTCAACGAGACAAGGATGAATCCGAGTCAAGAACAAAATCAAAAGGGTCGGCACAAGAAAAGGCTGGCGGATCTCACCAAACACGACCTCAAAGCTACGAAAAGGTCGGACGTGGAACTTACCCTTCACATCCAAAGGAGACCGAAACGAAAGGTACCCACGATGACCATGGTAGCACACGATCGAAAGAAACGTCTCACGTGGGATCTAAGACAACTAAAGACTCTAAAACTGAAACCGAAACCGGTTCGCGACCAACATTGCCTAAGGAGATTTCTAAGTCTCATGCTAGTTCGTAGACGAGCTAAGGACAAGATTGCTTTTGTATATGAAAACAGACACTCATGTGGAAGGCTAAAATTCTAGTCGACTTTTAGGATCCCTTGTAACTCGTTCATAATTAAAAAAAAAAAAAAAAAAAAACCCGAACAACGTTCTCAAGAGTGTTTCATACTTGGGTTCTGCCTGTGTTAACGAAATTAAAACAGTTTAAGATTATGATACCGTTGGTTTTCCATATTTTCATTTTTTTTTATTGGTAGTGAGGCTAATAAAATAAAACACTCGAATAAACGACGGAAAGCTAAGTTCACATCGAACTTGCAGGTGCCGCAGAAATCACAACATACAAATGAAATGATAAATTAGTTACTGTTCTGAACAAAATAAAAAGGATATTGCAGTTAGAACTACAGACCGGATGTACTAACACTACATTCCCCGGGGAGCTTGTTTTAGCAGCCAATCGTGTAGCTAGCTGCAGGGGACACTGAAGATAAACAGAATTGAAAACATAGCGTCGTTTGTCAAGTCAGGGCTCTACTACAGTCACACCTCAGATGAAAAATAGCATACGTGACTGGGTTGGGCAATATGGCCGCCAAAAACGCCACTCATCCGATTGATTTGTTCTGTTGCCACTTGCCATCAGCCGAGGGCGACACTAACAGCACAAAATGCCAACGTTCCTTCCCTTGGCCAATTTTGACCCACTCCCTCCACTCACATTTTGTTACACCTACTAACCTCCCCCCCCCCCCCCGCCAAAAAAAAGGATTTCACACCGATCTCACTTCCCCCCTGCGAAAAGTCTTTTTTGTGGGAATGCAATTTTGTGGGCCTGCACAACTCTTGAAACAGCTTGATTTTTCTGCCATGATCCATGTCTGCCATGAATTTAAAATGACCAGCCGTAAATAAAGGAAAAGGAAATAGTAGAATTAACGTCTTTTCAACTGTTAAGGTTATCTCGGGATGGAGAGTGACAATTTTGCTAGGAAATACTTATGGTCTTTTACACGACACAATCCACATTTTAAAGTGGCACTGTTACCGATTGAAAAGCGAACGAAACTACCATGGCGCCATCTAGTGGCAGTGATATTGTTGACCTTTACAGTTTGCCTCCAAGTGCAAGAGGACGCCGTATCAAATTTTCACTCAATAATTAAGGAGGTCGTCACTTGTTTGTTTCGTTAAAAAAATGCCGATGTGTATTCCATCGCTTGGTGCAAGCAAGTGGTGGATAGTACCAGATAGCGCTGGATGCTGCCAGATTCTGCAGACTTTCAATCGGTGATAGTGCCACTTTAAGTTGTCACACTGCCAATCGCGAACTTTTATAAATGGATAACAGGCTTCGCTCGAGATCTTGTTGCAACTTTTAGGCTCCTGACAAGACAATTCTACACCAAAAACGATCAGACAAATGATCAAGCTAATGATAGTGTATATTACGCGCTTTTTTTTTTTTGGTAAGGTTTCAGTTCATCAACAAAGGGTAACATGCGTCTACTCTCTCTTTTCTCTTTGTTTATCTCTTTCGCCACATTTACTAAGATTCACCAACAATGACGATGTTAAAATGGCACTATCACCGATTGAAAATCTGCAGTATCTAGCAACATCTAGCGCTATCTGGTAATATCTAGCACTTGCTTGCATCATGCGAAGGAATGCACAACGCCATTTCTTTAACAAAACAAACAAGCCACGACCTCCTTAATTGCTGAGTGAAAATTTCGTATGTCCTCGTGCACCTGCGAGCAAGCTGTAAAGGTTAACAATATTTCTGCCACTCGATGGCGCCATGGTATTTTCATTCGGTTTTCAATCGGTGATAGTGCCACTTTTAGCAACGCTAAGAGTCGAACACCAGGAACCACACCTCGTATAATTTGTGTTACGACCAAATTTTACGTAGGTTTTCTTGTTGCACGTATTTTAAGAATTTTAACTTTACGTCCTGCTCTGCACGTTGTAGCGATTTTGTGCATTCATGCAATCAGTTCGCATCCTTCCACCATCGTCCAATTCTTGACAATTTTCTCTGTGGGCCTCCACCTCCCCCTCCCCCAACACTTTACATGGGCTTTGTTGTTTCACTTATTTTAAGAATATTCAGTTTACATCCTACTGAGCGTCTTCGTGCTTTCTTTCAATTAGGTCCCGTTCTCAGTTCTCTCCACCCCTCTTCCTTGGCAAAACAGTGTCATCAAACATACCAAGTGCTTCACCGCTGTAGTCCAACGGGTGAATGATTTAGGAAGTTTATTTAACTCAAGAATTTGTTGACAGAGTTAACCAACCAATTCGTGCGGTTTTAAGGAACGAGTGGTGGAAGCCGTCGACCTAAAGGGGTGTTGTCGGTAAAAAAAAATAAAGACACTAAAATGTTTTAATGATTGCCCGTGACTCTAAATTTTTTTTGGGTGGGGGGGGGGGTTATGGGGCTAGAACGGGAACCTAACTGCCAAAAAAAAATAACGGTCCTCAGCAAAATTTCGGAGGCAAAATGTGGAGTCTTTTGCCTGAAATCCAACACTACGCCAGAGCTGAACTCCAAGAACCACAACCACACATCGCTTATAAACCCACTTTGCGTGGGTTTTCTTGTTTCACCTATTTTAAGAATTTTAACTTTAAAAAAATTCCACGTGCACCACCGATGCTGTAGCCCAGGCTGGAAATGAAACCACATAGCACACACAGCACATAGCAGCCACTACAGCCACACATCTTGCCAGGCACTGCACAAATTAGTAAGCCCAATTCAAGGATTTTCGTGCGGTTTGAATTTAAGTTAGGCTTACACACGGCAGTAACTCGTAGTCAAAGCTATTGGTGTTTTACCACAGATAAAGAAAGAACCAGCTAAACACTACTGGTCGATTCTTGCAGTTTGAAATGTTACAATAGCGGACATAGGAATAAATATTCTGAAAGACCCTTTTCTGTTGTCTCACATCGCTCGAGGACATTTCTTGGTGCAATACATATGTTGCTGACAGACATTTCCATACCGCAAACTATCAGCCAAATGATCAAGCAATGATCAACGTATTGCGCGTGTTTTGCCACATTTCAGTTCTTAACAAACGATAACTTGTGGCTATATTTTCTTATCTCATTCGCCACATTTACTAAGAGAATTCACCACACTTCGCTCTCTGGATTCACCCCCCCCCCCCCTTCCCTCGTATCACACACTTGTTTTTTCTTGTTTTTCTTGTTTTAGGGCACTAAAAATTAATTAAGTGGTTGTCGGAAGTGGTATACTAAAAAAATTGATGCGAGCGGGCAGTGTTTTTTTTTTAACATTTTTTCCGTGATTTTTCAAATGTGGGCGATGGCTTTTCTTTTTACCAAACAAAACGAAAAATCAGTAGCTTATATTTTTGTTGTCGAGTACAATATCTATGTTTTAATATCAGGATCATCGTGCAAAAAGTTGCACATTTGATAAAAGGCATTCTTTATAGATCCAAGTTCTTAGTTGTGACATGCCTCTGATCGATCCTTAGATTCGTTTCTAGGCGAACATGTGAATGGAGCAAAGAGCTCATGTGGTCATCTATTCCCAAGTAATGTTTGGTGAAGTGCTGATGCGTGATTGGTACTTTTTTTTTAGACAATGTCATAAAAAACTTTTCATGCGCTAAGAAAAAACCCATGCATGCGCTCCTGAGGACCATTAATTAATTTTTAGTGGCCTTAACTGAATATTGACATAGTAGACCAACCATTTCCTGCGGTTTGAATTAAGTTAGGCCTACACTAAGCACTAAATCGAATCCAGAGCTGGTCGTGTTTTACCACAATAATACTGAATGGCTATTGAAGACGTCGCAGGATAATGGCTTAACGTATAAACACTGTTCGTCGAACCTTGTTGTTTGAAACTTACTGCTAACGATTATAGACTTGTCCTGGATTTATCTGGACGTTCCTGAAAAATTCGAGGCTTCTACGAAAAAATTTGGTCAACAATCATGACGTCATGCATTGCTGAGGCATCGTTGGGTGATTGTTGCAACTGGACCTTTTTCGCTAGTTTGGGCATTTAAGACCCAAATTGCAATTTAAAAATAATCCTAAACAACGTACGAATTATTTTACTTTTCTTTCGACACACTTCTCATGTTTGGAGACTTCTACTTCCAGAGGAAAAGACGAACATCCCCACCCAATCTAACGTAAACTGAATCTTTTTTAAGTACGAAAGAAAGATGAGAGCGAAAAGTGAGATTTCTTGATTTTATTTCGACTTTCACTTCTGCACAATCTCGCTCTGTCCTTATCGTTACGAAAATTGTCAATTTCAAAAAGATTTTTGCTTCATTACTTTAAAGAAAAACGTCTGAAGATGTTCTATTTATTCGTGTATTTTTCCCCATACGGGGTTTAGAAAAAAAAAAGAATGGGTTTGTGCAATTCTCGTCGCAAACCGTACGAGCGCCAGAATCCAACGTTTCGTAATCCCCCTTTCCGTGTTTCGTGATTTCGGGGGTCTTACGGGGATTTCGGGCTTCACTGCATGCGATTTTGTTAGCAGCTCCGATATTCGCTAGACGATTTTGGGAGTTGCTCAGTTCGGATGGAGACATCTGTTTCCCCTATTCTTCACTGCGCGTTTTTTTTTTACAAAGGAATTGCAAGTTACGTTTACGATAAAGAAACGAAATAAGCAGCAAACGTTAGTAGTACACGAAGAAATAAACAGAAGTTAATATTGTGACCTAATTCGGATAACACTTGTGTTGCAGTTGTGACAAAAAATATTCAGCGCCATCAACCTGTACCAAGTCGGTCGCCACTCGTCGAATGGCGAGGGACATTCAGCAGTTGGCGACTTTATTTTTAGCCCTACCAGGCCATACAGCGACTGATTAACAAACCCTAGTGCTGAAATTGTCATATCTCGGGAACCGTGTTAGCTAGAAACATGCGGTTTGCGTCGTTGTGTGCAGAATTACAATGGCTATCCTACCAAGCATTTTAATATTGTTACTAGCATCTTTACCTGATTGGAGAGTTAGATTAATGAAAACAATGTTTAAACATTAAGTAGCAACACACCTGCTGAAACTATTTCTGTATGGCGAGTAAGTAATAGACAATGGCGAGTAAATTTTAATATCTACTGTCCAACTGGCGAGCGCCACACAATTCACATTCGTGAAGGTTAAGCGTCATAATGAGTCCAGGTATAGACACTGGTGCATTGTAGGCCCGGTTCAATTCCCGATCATTATGACACGCTTCATTATTGCTGCTCACTTGTCATCCTTGGCAGTTCATAATGTTGTCTCATTGTGTTTTCTTCATGGATTACGAATTTGTTCTTTTCATTGTGTTTCTTTAACCTTAAATTAAAGTTATAAAACACTTGCAAAATGTTACAAAGTAAAAGTCGGAGAGAGCACAAACACACATTAAAATTCGACGTTTCGGCTCATCTCAGAGCGTTATCAAGAGTAGCAACAAACACAATTACAAATAACACGAGAAAGCCATGAGTCAAGTAGCAAATAAAATGTCTGTGTTCGCAAGGCAGAACTTGTTAGGATGTGTTAAAAATGTACAGAACTGAAAAAAAAATTTGTTAAATTTAAAACTAGAGGGGACTTGGATGTATGGTTGTGGCTAGCACCAAACGAAGTGTCAGTGATGAGCTGAATCCTATATGGGTACTTACTGAGGCTCCCCTGGTATCGGAATTTGTCAACTTGACATTTTTTTTAATAATTCGATATAATCTTTGAACCTATCGCCATCGGGTTGAAAGTGGTTGTAACATCTGGAGGATATGAACTGAAATACGCATTGTTTTAAAGGCACATAAATCCCTCCGTCCTGGCCGCTTTACTCATACGTCAACTGCGCTAAAATATAGTTCACACGACCGCAGCGCGCATTGCTCTGTGAAGCAAGCATGACGTCACATCCGACGCTAGATCATACTCATTTCGGAGCCGCGCCATGTGACACGTCGTACGAATGCTAAAAGGTAAACAAACACTGGCGCAGATGACTGCACGTTATGATCATCAATGTCTCCTGTCTGTTGCTGCGGTAAAATACCCACACGTTAGTTTTATTTGAACGAAGTTGGCCAAATAAAAGATTCTGGGGTCTTTATTCTGTGTTGATGTCGAAATTTACGTCCTATCGTTGCCGACTATGTTACGTATATTAATTTATTGGCGATTTCAAGGAGGTCAAGAAGGAGGCATGCTTAGGGACCGGTAATTATGTATAGCTTTTATTTCTTGTTTGGGGGGGGAGTCATTTTAATCCCCCCCCCCCCC